>VYZX01002639.1:4644-21308 GCA_013401335.1 Brachypteracias leptosomus | reverse complement strand
TAGCTACAACAGGAGGATTTTGTTGGTTCAGCTTGATTTAGTTTAGAGATCATGGAGCGTCTCATTACACACAATAAATGTGTTTCCAATTTGTGTCATTCGTACCCTTTATTTATTGCAGGTATATCCAAGGAGCTGCGTCCCCCAAAGACATGCTTATTTTAGTTGATGCGTAAGTGTTTAAAGTTTCAATATTGATATTAGAAGGATAAAGGTACTTAGATATATTGAACAAATCTCTGTATGCTGAAAAATGGAGAGAGGATTAAGAAGTCATTATATGCAAGGATCAAAAATCTTGGTATGAACAAAATAAATACACAAAAAAGTTGTTTCAAAAAGCCCAAGCCAAACCTGAGAGATATTTAAACTGGGGACAAGGAAGTGGTTTTTTAATCATTTCAATATTATTCTGCTTTCATCTTCTTAATTACTGGAGTAGTCATATGAAAACGTCTCATGTGCATGCCGAGATTTTTTGTAAAACAGAAACCTTAAAACAAATGACTAGAAGCATTGCAGTAAATATAATCATGATTTCATGAGCCTGAAAGATGAGAATGTATGCAGACTTTGCATGTTTTACCATACATATTTAAAAATTGCCAAGTTTGGTTACTATAAAACATTAATAGAAAGTGAGCAAAGAAATTAATAAGAACTCTTTGCCTTGGCAAGGCTTCCTTTGTTGAGGGACTAAAAGAAGCATTGAATCTTTTTAGTATAGTAATGTAATAACACTAATGATAGTTGGAGAAAGCAGGAGAATTATTAACAATTTTAGTGTGAAAGTTGGTGAGTGCTGGTTGTCACTCTATTTTCTTTGTATGTTTTAAATAAGATTTGTTAAATTCAACTTTTCATTATCTTATGGATTTCTGTTAGGAGCGGGAGTGTCAGTGGATTAACATTGAAGCTGATCCGCACCTCGGTCATTGAAATGTTAGAGACCTTGTCTGACGATGACTTTGTGAATGTAGTTTCAGTAAGTATCCACTCTTTTCACAAAACTTGCATTGTCACAAAGCCATAAGCATACTATTTTTAATGCCAGATATGAGACATTTGGCTGTTAAGCTGCTAAGAGACTTAAACTATATTACAAAATGCCACATTTGGCTTACAGTTTTCTTGTAAAGTATAATGAAAGTCCTAGATTTGTTGCTATCTACATATTTGAATGAAGGGCAAAAGTAATTTAAACACACTTCTGTAATTCTCCCTACCAATATGTTGTTCTTGTCTGTGTAACACATTTTCTATTTGATTGTTAAGTGCAAATACTCTTGAAATAACTGGTGGTTCCCAGGTTTTATATTGTGATATGAAATAAAATGATATAGTGAAGGTAGCAGGAAGTTTCTTTTTCCACACATGGTTGGGTAGCTCATGTTAATTACTGTGTGATGATAGAAGATGTACAGCCATACATCCGACCTGCTGAAGAGGTGTTGCTGAGAAGTTCTACAGTTAGCAACTTGATGCAAATTTTTCACGTAAGAAGTAATATAATAGATCCATGAAGAAACTTAAAAATGCACATAATTTATGCATATAGAGACAGCATATGCAGGTCACAGGATTGTTGGGGGAGGGTGGGATTGTAAGGGTTTCGAAATGAAGGTGATTTCCAAGGTTTTTCAAGGCTGGCTTTTTAGCAGCTGAGATCTTTCATAGCATGATCCAAAACTTTAGTACTACCTATAATTACTACACTTCAAACTTGACTACCAGACTTAAAACTTGTGTTTCTATGTAATAGTTTTAAAATAGTTCTTTAAAATAGTTTTGGATGGGTTTTTTGAGTGATATTTTAGTCTTTCTAATACTTGCCTGGAATTTGAAGGGCAAATTTCTGGTTTTTAAGAAAGCTGAAGACAAAATAAAATACATTTGGGGATGGGGAAGACGGCATGGGCAACTTTCAGTTTTCAGGCTGATACCCTGGATGTCATGCTCTAGCCCTGAGCAAGGCTTTCTTGGTTTTTATTAGCTTTTGAACTGTAGAGCTTTGATTCTAAGGATTTAAGATGGGAACATTGACATACTCTTAATGACAAGAGACAGCCTGCATCATGAATAACTAGAATGATTTTGGAGACAATTTTCAACTTCTACAGATGTGTGGTAGCCAGCCTGCAGGGAGAAGGGCCTGAAATATCACTATCAGAATCTCTTTGAACGCTGTTTATTGCTTCATCATTTGCTGTCAGTCTAGCTAGACCTTTCTCCAAAGAGTAAAGAGAAGCTTTTATTCACAGTGGCATTTCTTTTGTTAAAGTTTTTAATAGTGGATTAGACCACTTTCTTTATTTTAAATTGCAGAGAAAAAAAAATGAATTAATGTTTTTATTATTATTATTAAAGGAAAGCTTTTCTTTAATCACATTAGAGAGATGAAATCTTGTTTCTAGGTTCACTGTTTGCTTTTAAAAAAAAGATTGTAATCCTAAACTGCTGGAAATTGATTACTGTGGTTAGTGGAGCTATGCCAGCTTTCACCATTGGGAAATCTGGACACCCACTACCTCTTGACTTACACAGATTTCCAAACTCTTCCCTTCATTTGGTTCCAGCTAACCAGAAATAGTGTATCTTAATGCTAAGCCTTCCTTAGGCTCAGGATATTTTATTAGCTAAGGTTCAATGTTATTCTAGCAAGATGTCAAGGTTAGGATTTATGTGGAAAAAGGACTAGAAATCTTTGAATAGTTTCTACAGCACATTTTCCCAGTGGTTTGTAACTTACAATATATAAGGACCCTTCATTGAATGAAGTTTAGGTGCACACATCAGATATGTTACTGCAGAATGGAAGAGGACTTTTTGGTCATGATGCGTTCATCCTCAGAGGAAGGCAACACTCACAGAAATACACATAACAGATCATGGCATCTCTACATCTTTTATGAAGTGCTGTTTGTTGTTGTGCACTTATCATTTAACATCCATATTAGATCACAGAATCACAGAATGTTAGGGATTGGAAGGACCCCGAAAGATCATCTAGTCCAACTGCCCTGCTAGAGCAGGATCACCTAGATCAAGTCACACAGGAATGCGTCCAGGAGAGTTTTTAATGTCTCCAGAGAAGGAGACCCCACAACCTCTCTTGTATCCTTTCAGTATTGCACTTACTTTTGTACAACCTATATTTTCATGCATTCAGATGACCTGTGTACTGCAATTATGGGAGATACTGTGTTCTGACATCTTCTTTAATAGAAAGGGGATAATATGAATAGATAGGAAACAAACAGTTGTACTTCTACAAGGTATTCTTCAAGTGCAAGAAATGAACACAGAAGTTTGGTCTTTTTTTTTAGGAATTTTCCTTTTTAAAAAATTTGCTCAGTTTTTCTACAGTCAAAACAAAGCCTCAAACCAAAGTTAAGCACCAGAGGTGACAGCACTTAAGAATGTGGTATATTATCAAACTCAGTGTTATTTGTTCTTAAGATTATTTAAAAAATCATACACACAGGCCTAAATTCAATAAAGCATTCTGCAAATTTGGTATTAGTTGCTGTACTGTTTTCATGTATGTTGCTTTTTTCTTTGGTTTAGATATCATGACATTTGAAGTAAATCATAACATATTTGAATAGTCTTTCAGTTAGATCTTTGAAAATTACATAAATTACTTTCATTTAGGAGGATTTCCTAGAAGTCCTGAGTTCTCATATTTATTTAAATACTAAATTCTTTATTTTACTGCTTCAGTTTTTCCCACTTATTCTTCCCTGTATATCTTTTCTGAAAAGTTTGATGGTTTATTAGGTTTATGTACTGAGTTAAAAGGCAGATGGCTCATTAATTCTTGTCTGTCTTTAAAATAATCTCATTTTTCTTCTTTCTAAATAATGCGAAGACCATATAGAGATATGGTTTTACCCAAAAGACCATCTGATCACAAGTGGTGTTCCCCAGGGCTCAGTATTGAGGCCAGTTCTCTTTCACATCTTTATCAAAGATCTGGACAAAGGGATTGAGGGCACCCTCAGTAATTTTGCAGACAACACCAAGTTGGGCAGGAGTGTTGATCAGCTTGAGGGTAGGAAGGCTCTACAGAGGGATCTGGACGTGCTGGACCAATGGACCAGGGCCAGTTGTATGAGATTCAACAAGGCCAAGTGCCAGATCCTGCACTTGGGTCACAACGACCCTATGCAATACTACAGGCTTAGGGAAGAGTGGCTGGAAGGCTGCCTGATGGAAAAGGACCTGGGGGTGTTGGTCAAAAGCCAGCTGAATATGAACCAACACTGTGCCCAGGAGGCCAAGAAGGCCAACAGCATCCTGGCTGTTATCAGAAACAGTGCAACCAGCAGGACTAGGGAAGTGATTGTGTCCCTGTACTCGGCACTGGTAAGGCCACATCTTGAATACTGGGTTCAGTTTTGAGACCCTCACTGCAAGAAAGATACTGAGGTGCTGGAGTGTGTCCAAAGCAACAATGAAGCTGGTGAAGGTTCTAGAGAACAAATCTTAGAAGTGGCTGAGGGAACTGGGGTTTTTTAGCCTGGAAAAAAAAGGAGATTGAGGGGAAACCTTTCTTTCTACAACTACCTAAAAAGAGGTTGTAGCGAGATGAGAGTCAATCTTATCTCCCAAGTAACAAGCAATAGGACAAGGAGAAATGGCCTCAAGTTGCACCAGGGGAGGTTTAGATCGGATATTAGAAAAAAATGCTTTACTGGAAGGGTTGCAAAGTATTGGAACAAGCTGCCCAGGGAAGTGTTGTAGTCACCATAGCTGGAAGTATTTAAAAGATGTTGAAATGTGTCACTTGGGGACATGGTTTAGTAGTTAATAATTGTACTTGATGATCTTAAAGGTCTTTTCCAACCTAAATGGTCCTATGACTCTATGATCATTATTCTTCATAGAATATTCCATAACAAAGAAGAATATTCCATGTCTAAATCAAGTCCAACTCCAGTGCTTTCTTAATAAATCCAAACCCCAAAGTATCAACTTAAATATTTTGTTCTAGGTGAAAGAAATGTAGATTTCTTCAATACATTTCATGTTATTCTCTTGAAGCGTCCTGGTATTAGACATCATGACTAATTGAAAAGTCCAAAAAGCCAGATCAATATTTTCAATTAACACAGTATTAGTGGATGGGTATATAAGCACTAACAATAACTGAAAGTTATCCACAGTTTTTCTTTCTCCCCTGGATCTTTTGGCCAAGAAAGCAACAGTTGTTTTATGGCTTGTTAGCTTTAATAACTATAAAGCTCTTAGTAATGAGGTTTTGAGTTAACTAGGGAGCTGTTTTGCTGCTAACCTCTGCCAAGATGTTGTCCCACAAAACCCATATGTATGATGATTCATGCCCACAACTGAGAGACACGGATTTAAGTTAACGCCAATCAGTTCTAGAAAGTGACAGGATGATTTAATGAACCATGTCTGTCATAGGGAGAAATCCTAGGGAATTAAAAGCTTAGAAGTAGATGTGTTAAAATACATTAGTTCTACTGATTTGATATAGTTCTTGCATTTATTTCCAATGAAAAAAGGTTGAAAGAACTATTAAGTAATGTAAAGATTGCCAGGGGTTAATATATCATGATTCCCCCTGGGATTTGCATTTTTCTTATCTGAAGTGCTGTGCTTTGTTGTCAAAAGAAAACCTGCTGTTTGAAAGAGCTTAAATGTATGAGTAATACAGCTGTTTTCCCACTAATCTGGTTATACGCTTTGATAGCAGTAAGTGGTAAATGATAGGGGCAGCAATTCCATCCCAGCACGTCATGATTTAGTGACTTGGTTTCAAATGTTAACACAGAGAGTGTAATTTGTTTATGATTGTGAGTAGGCTGCAGTTTGCAGGAGAAATGTATTTGAAATATGTAGAGGTGCAGAAAACCACACAAATGAAAAACCTACCTTACAGCAATAGATATGTTAAAGGTCAGGAGCTATAGAACTCTTCAGAACCACTTAGCCTTTGGAAAAATCCAAACTAGTATTTACTATTTAGGAACTGGAAATATAATGTTATGAGCATACTAGTGATAATAGAATCATGCTCTGGGAAAATGGAAAGCTCATCTCCTGCTCTTTTACAGTTCTGCACGTCAACTAAAATCAGAGGGAAGGAGATTTCTGGATGAATTTATTTCAAAGGAGAAACTATGCACTCAGCCTATGAAATTATTGTTAGGGACAAAAGCAACCTGTGGAAGATACATCTCTTTTTTCCACTGATTTTTAACAACAGTTTATCATGTAAATCTTATAGCTCAGTGGTTGCAAACTTGTTTACTTTGCTCTCCTTACTTCTAAGTTGATACAATCTTTATGCTTTCCTAGTTAAAATATTTAAATATGATAATATAGAGAAAAAAGGTTTGTAAAGAGCTTTTCAATTTGTCAAAGGGAATCTTCCTCTTTCTGATACATCTTCCTTCCTGTATTCTGCAGTTCAGATTGTGCCTGTATTATCTTAGATACAGGGAAACATCCCTTTCTTCTGGGAAGTACATTCTTAAGCTTGTTTAAAAACTTAATGAATGTGCCACGGGTAGAAACCTTAGTCTGAAGTCCCATTGAAGAGAGGAGGATGAAAGATTTTGCAGCCAGGTAGTCTGTCATGCCTACACTTTCTTTGCTAGAGTTTTAGATTGGTATGACTGTACTTCTGTTCAATTGGCAAAAAGCTCCAAGATTTTATTTAAAAATAACTTAGTTTCATTCATTACTTCCATTTAATGTGATTTTAGTGAACTGTAAGTTAAATTGCATAGTCATATGGACTAAGACAGTTTTTTCCTGTATTTTTGAATTTTGACCCAGAAAATTTCAGTGGTGGCTAATTTTTCTAAATAACAACACTATTTGAGGAAGAAATTAAACATTATGATATCAGTGTAAGACACTGGCACTGAAGTAGTTCTTTTGGTGGATCTAGAGAAGATGAAAAAGACTCCTGTATGAAGGGGCTTTTCAGCAGACTTGCTAATGTACTTCAGTGCTTACTTTCTCATTCTGCATAATGGACAATGTTAAGGAGAAAATGTAAAGATACTTACCATCTTTTTCACTATTTGGCAAATTAAAAAAGATAGACAATTAAGTTCCCACTGTAGGTCTGCATAAGCATCTTTCTTACTAATTTAATCCTGGAGCATTTCAGGTAACAAATCATAGTAACTCCAATTAACTATACAGTCTCCTCAGCATCATAGCCATGTGAGGCAGTAAACAAATATATATTTTCCTGTTTTGAGGGGATTGGTGTTTTTTTCCATAGTCAAAGAAAAGTGATATAGAGGCAAATTTAGAGCTTAATCTTCGTGATTCTCTTAACAACAATCCATCTAATTGTATCATGACCTTGAAGTTTTTTTTAAACTGAATGGCTCATTTTCAAGGAAAGTGGGAACGATGATAGCTGCAGAGAAATGGATCTTCATAGGAGTGTTCCTTAATGGAAATCATTAGCATTCCTCAATGGAAAGTCATTATCTTTCACCTTTGCTATTCAGGGACCAAGTGAATCACTGTATGTATTTTCATACAGATATGTTTAGTAAGCACTGTAGATGCTGGGTTAAACGAAGCTCAAAGATGTTATGACAAAAACCTAGGATTCAATTTCTTTGTTGCTAATAATTCTGTGTAGAGCTAGGCTATGTAGCTATGGAAATATATGCATGGGAAATATATCTGAAGGACATGTTTAGCAAATGCAATGAAGATGAGTATTCTGCAAATAGCAATGAAGAAAATTTGGGAACTATGGAAACCCAGCAATTCTTTAAAATTTAGAAAGAGTTTTCTTTTTTGATGGATTAATGAGAATAGGAATGGGAGCAAGAAATGCAGTAGTATAACATCATGAAATGTTTGTCTGCCTGCAGAATTATAGTTTCATTTTGCTTTACCTCTAAAAGGAAAGTTGAGAAATGAGTCAATGATGTTATATTAAAGTATTTCAGGTGGGGCCAAGTTGAGAGGAAGATTAGAGTAAGGAGGCTATTGGTTGGCTTTTTTGAAGTGAGGTTCATTGACTTCAGTGGGACCCTGATCCTCAGAAAAGCAAACTACACAGTTTGTGTCAAGAAAAAGAAAATATGAAGGATCACTAGAAGTCAAACTTCTTGCAATCTTTATCTGACATAAAGAATTAGAAATGCTTTTACAGCTTCAGTAACATGGCTAGAGACAACTTTCCGTCTAAATAGTGTATGGATTGATGGTTCACTTTCTCTCCTGGGAGGCAAATGATGAGTATTTGAACTCAGCTTTTGACCGTATGTCTCCTTTGTTCTGGCTGAATACTGTACATAAATGTGGACCATATCACTACTTTAACGCAAAAAAGGATTGGCTCAGATTTTACAAAAAGACTTCTTGAGGACTGAAAGTGGTTTATGGTTGATTGTTTGGTTATTGAAACCATCTTCTCACAGTCCTGAGTGAATCATCTGAGAAACTGGATTTCAGACCAGCTCAGACCAATCTCACAGAATTTGACCTTTTCTTGGCTGTTCTGGAGTTCCTAAATAAATAGAATGATAACTGATTTTAGCAGAGCTGAAAAGTGCTGTCACCGGGGAAAACTCTTGCATCCATAGACTCCAAAACTGCCAAATAAAAGCATGGCAAGAATCACATGTTGAAGACAAATAAATTTCAATGGCACTTAAACAGTTAATACGCCTCAGCAAATTGCAAAGAAATATTCTTGTTGTCTTCATATCAATATTTAATGCTTTCCTGGAAGATACACTGTAAGCAAATGTCTACCACTAAACGTAATTGTTAAGGTCTATTACAGAAGTAATCAAGGGAATTTTAAGGACCGATGATATACAGGTGGTGAGACAGTATCCAAGAGGACAGATCAGAGTATCTTCTTGCACCTTTTACAGGGGCAAGAATACATGGGTTGTTTGGTTTGTTGTTTATTTTCTTTTTGTTTTGTCCTGCTGACTTAAATGTGTGTTCCAAGTAACTGTTCATCATCCACCTTAGTTACTAATGGACTGAAAAGTACTTTGTCATCCTTGTGTGATAGAAATACTTTTGCCTTCATCTTTGTAAACAGGGAATATTTACCAAGTACATTTTTCTTTTATGTGTACTCTTAACAGTTTAGCCATATCTATCTAGCAACAGATGTGTTTCATAGTTAGGCTTTCTCTTATCTCTAGTGTACTTAAATATGCCTTGTTATCTTCAGTTTAACCAACCCTACAATATTATCTGTTCAATAAGACAAAACAGCGAACACTTATATAAAATAGACATATACAGGATACTCCATGATTAAAAGGTGAAAATGAAGTGTTACTTTGTGGTCCCAATGATAATACTCCCTATGATACTTTTTTTTTTTTTTTAAAGTATCTGGGTTAAAATAATATACCAGTATGTAAAATCAGTATAACACAAAACCCATGGTGATATTAATGCGGGGTCAAGTCTCCTCACTCTGAGAATTACAGCTAGTACCAGGACCACCTCCAAAAGCCACGTTGCCATGTTCAGCTCAGAACTGTGCTCAAGCTAGAAAGCCTTTGTAAAAGTACAGCCAGCCAGATTCCATGCAGAAGCTATTCATGTTTGTATTTGAAGGCCATCTAGCCATACCCAATATATTGCTAAGGAATTTAGAAAGAAAACACGTGTTTCAACAATTTTTTTTTGATTTCTCATTTAGGCTAAGCTTACATAGCTACAAATAAACTCGAGAAAACTTTAGAAAATGAAGTTATTTTTCTTTTAAAGCTACAAAATAATAACTAAACAATCTGAATTTAAGGATTTATTTGTTCATTCATGTATTTTTTTACCTGTTAGAGGAAAGCATATCATGCCAGATTTAACACCCCAAGAGAGGTGAGGTTGCTGCAGCTCCATGCCACAGTTCCAACCAGTACTGACACTGAAAATGTATTCTCAGTGGGCAGATTCACACAGAGCATGTGTATATACCACATAATATATATGTATGTATATGCATACATACCAGACCAGCCACATATGTAACACAGACAAAGCCCATGTTAACATAGCACTCATGTTAACACAGGCAGTGCCAAGAGCCTCATCCTGCTCCTCTCTCTGGCTGAGCTGGCTGGAATTCTGCTCTATATATAGTTTGGGTGTATATGTGTATGTGTATGTGTACTGTATGCATCCCTTTAGCAGCTGAGCTCAGACATTCCATTTGCCCAGCAGCTGCCCCTAGATCCCAGTCTGCCCCATTGCTGTCACCTAGACATACAAGTCCCTGAGGCCACAACCCCACTCCAGTTGCAAGTAGGGACTATCTCATGTACACATGCAGAGCTGTCAGGATCTCTTGGTCCCAATAGACAATCCCCCACTGTGATCTCACCCTTAGAGACACAACACACACATGCATGGGTTTCACCACTAGGGACCCCCAGGACCACCACCTGGTTCTCATTCCAGGTGCTGGTGCCATGGATACATGGATCGCTGTGACCCACAGTCCCACTCCAGTTGCTGACACTGAAGACACTTCAGTCTCTCCAGCTGCTGCACCATGGACACACAGACCCCGTGACCCATGGTCTGACTGATTGCTGCACTCACACACCCATGCACAGATACACAGAATAGAGAGTCCCTCACCCTGGAAAAGAGGTAGAAATGGAGTTTAATAAGAAGGCAGGACAGACTTCACTGATGAGATGCAAGACGTGGCCAAACATACCAACCAGCAAACTTTTTACATGAGATCAACAATTTTTTCCCTTACCCCTCTATTTTCTCCCACTTTTTCATCTGAAAATCACCAAAGTTCATACCTTTCCTCAACCTGGTTCGTCTCTTAAATATTCCATACTGAGTCCTGTGCAATCCTGAAATGCTCTTTTTCTGCATCTCATAATGTCTCCCATGTAACCTCCCTGAGTCCAAAAAGGGGGGTTATTGTATTATAAATTATTGCATTGCAATTCGTTGCCTAGGCCCTAGTTAGTTGTTGGAAATGAAAACCGCCTCCAGAAGACAACTCATCTTGACAATCTTGAGGACAAATTACAGCCAGGAGATGATTGTCTGTCTCCACTGGCTGTAGGGAGAGCCTGGTCCACTGTTTTGGGCTGGGCTTCCAATTAGAAGATCACTGAATTGATATAAGCTGAATCATAGAATTTCTGCTCAGCTGAAAATGCAAAAAGGAGTCAGTGGGAATAAAAACAACAGGCCCTTTGGGGTTCTTTAAACCTTTTTTTTTCTTTTTGTGTGTTACTATTTGATTTAACATAGTGATTTTTTTACTATTGCATTATTAACTATAAATTTAGTTTGCTGTGGAAGGAGAATGTTCAAAAGGTATGGAAAGAAATGGAAAGACTTGGAAAAGGAGTGTGGCAAATTTTAAAGCAAGGTCTGCTTCATTTTAGACCTGTCACAAAGTGTTAATTCCAGGCGATAGTGTACTTGCGTGCGTGGAGAGCCAAAGGGAATGGAAATTAGAAGCTGAAATTCTAAATTAGGATGTCAGGAGCAGCGATGTTGCTGGAAACTGTACATTTATTACTGTACAGTATAGATGACAATTCCAGATGACTAGAAATGTCACCTCGATTCCCACTTTGAGGAATTGCTTTGGGCATCAATACAGATTTTTATTGTCTCCTCTTATAGCTGTCAAATGTCAGGAAGTCAGACTTCTAACAGCACATGGCACAGGCTTCTAGGATTTCCAGAATAAATTCCAGCTCTCTAGTATATTAGTAGTATTTAAAATGAGTAGTTTAGCAGTATATAAAATGAGGTGATAGCTCTACCTCATGGTTCCACTTCTTAATAAATGTTGGCTATTTTCAGTTTCTTAATTTTTGGTAAAGCACGGGTCTTACTATAGAGACAGATCATTGATGGTGTGAGTTTTTATGGCATGTCAGATGCTGGACCAAAAATGCATTTCTGAGACAGCTTTCCAACTGGAAAATAATTATTAGGGGACATTGTGACAGTATAATTAAAAGTTTGTGGTGGGTGAATGGTCTCTTACCAGTTTTGAAGAGACTGGGCTGGGCTAGGCTGGCCTTAATGATTCTACTGGGGAAAGATGACTCACCATATTCATAAAAAAAAGGAGAAAACACAGGCTGTCCATAAGGTTTGGGACAGGGTAGGACTATTTGTTCTGTGGTCTCCCCTTTTTTAATACATTTTCTGTAAAAGTCACTATTTGATAGGTGAAAATTTTAAGACGTTATGTGGCAAGATATTAGTTTGGTGTGAATTGAAAGGGATCTCTTAACTTAGGCAAAACATGAATGAAATACTCAACTTCTCAAGACTCACGCTTTTCCCTCCTGTCTCACGCTTTCCTGCCTTAGTGGCAGCATCTCACACATCAGCAGTTGCTGCTGCAGCTTCCTTACTGCTTGCAAAGCCCAGGCACCATGTGCAGCCAGGCACATTGCTCAGTCCTGCAAGGGTGACAGGCACATTTAAATCAAGCTGCAGGAATATGGAGGTGACATTGGAGTCCCCTGCTGTCCCCCAGTTATGTGGCCTGATGCTGAAACATATGGTCTGAGTTGTCATTTCTGCAATGACTAAACACTTATCTTGCTTTTGATGCCCTGAGCAGCAACTTCACATATCTAGTTAATTTACAGGTAATGATTTAATACTCAAACCTTTATCTCTGGTGACCGGTGATAGGACATGAGGAAATGGAATGAAGCTGTCAGGGTAGGTTCAATTTGGACATTAGGAAAAGGTTCTTCACCGAGAGGGTGGTCAATCACTGGAACAGGTTCCCCAGGGAAGTGGTCATGGCACCAAGACTGTCAGAATTCAAGAAGCATCTGGATGGCATTTCTAGTGATATGATTTAGCTTTAGGTAGTTCCGCAAAGAGTAGAGAGTTGGACTTGGTGATCCTTATAGGTCCCTTCCAACGTGAGATATTCTATGATTCATCTTTTTGATCAAGGCTTTTTTGTGTTCTAAACAACTTGAATTTGACTNCACCGGGCACCCAGCCAAGGTAAACCCACCACAAATGAAAACTTCCCCAGCCAAATGATAACTTAAAAAAAGTCTACGAAATACATTTCTAGAAAATATCGTCTTGTTTCAGCTCTCTTCTAGCTGTATCTCCTGTATCTGGGTAGCAGTGCCATACAAAGTACATACAGGACTGCAGCAATACAGTAGTGCCGTGGTTCAGATCAGCCAGCTTTCTCTAGAAGGTGCTGAAGTTTACAGTACTGGAATTTTCAGTACAAGTCAGATACACATGATTTTAACTAAATAATATATGCGAACTTAGACACAGCATCATGAAATGACCATAAACGAGTTCATCTTGCAAAGCTAATTCATCTTTCAGCCTACGCTGACGTTCTTTGTTGTATCTCCGAGATTTGCAGCGCAGCATCGCACTTCATGCTCTGAACATTAATCCTTCTGTACTCAGTGGGTGCTTTGCATTGATTTATGTGCAGATAATCATATTGGTTAGAAGGGTTAACAAAGCTAACTGAGAGCAGATTTTGGCCCAGTATTTGGTCTTTTTCCAAACATTTATCTCATATTATTCTACAGTATTTTTTTCAGCAGTTTTTTTGTAATCCAGTGGTTTTATTATTGTTTAATAATTACTGCTACCTCTGATCTATAATACATATATATACACATTTAACAGTGAAAAGAAATGTGATAATTAGAATTTCAGGAAATGCTAATAGTATATATTGGCGTATAATCTTAATTTTGTGTCACTCTATGCTTGAAATACAATTTAAGAAATGCAGATGTGCTACTTCTGAGTACTAGAATAAATTTTTTATATTTTCTCTACATTGTACATGTAGGGTTGTACTGTATCCCTGAAGAATATCTCTATGCAGGTAGCTGGATAGGAGAGAAAAATTATTCCATAGCAAGATATGAATGATGAACTTTAACACCACATATTATTTTTTTGGCATGTCAGATTAAAAACCTTTATTGCTTGAACTGCCTCAAATTTTCTGTGTACTGAGATCTACAGGGGAATAAAACTTTACAAATTGCTTTCTTACTATTCTCTAAATGGGCTCTGATAAATATTTATAATTTCTTCTGACTGCTGGCATATAGATTCTAACTGGCCTTATTCAGGATTCAGTTATTCTTGAGATTAGCACTAAATTCCTATTACTGAGCCTAAAGCAGCAGGAAAAAAAATGAAAAGAAAACGGCAAAGCTGGATTTAGCTACAAGACGAAAGCCTGATGAAATCAGATCTATTTCACTATTGCTTATTTAATACATATAGATACAACTGGGTCACCAAGCTGATTTAGCCATGAGGTAGAAGTAGCATAGCAACAAACCTCAGCAGATTGAAAGTCAGCTGCGGTAGTATCTGATTAGGTGTTCAGCAAACTTACTGTATTTTTCTCAATTTTCAGTATTCCCTGAGTGGTGTTTCTGATTTATTCAGCTATCATGATCTTGGTATTTTAAATGTTTTGTCTCTGTAGTAAATTTAAGTATAGGGATTACTGTTTTCTTTAAGTGTATATGATTTTCTATAAAAGATAAAGATTTCTGAATTTTTTAAAATACAGAATTTACATACAGTTTAAGCAAGGGTCTCATTTAATGTCAGAAGTTTTTGGAAGGCTTTTTAGGGGTATTTTAAAGGGTTTTTTGTTTGAGGTTTTTTAGATTAGAACTGTAATTTCAGGAGATTCTGATTAAACATCCTGTTTTTAATCAGCAGATGTTAGTAATCTAACCGGAGTGAGTGAAGAAGAGGGAGGCAGCAGCTAAGTATGGTTGGGAAAATCTGAATTTTTACATAGATTTGATATTAAACAACATTCCATAAGAATGTTATCACTTGTACAGATTTTGGTGATACAGAAAGACATTTAGATAGGAGGTTGGTTTAGAGCTTTTCCATTGCGAGTGTTGTAAACACAGTTTGTAATGCTGTTGGAAAATGAAGATGCTTGTTTTAGTAGTATGGATCCTTTGTACGGAAAAATACTTTCATCCTTTTGAAGCTGGGACCTCTTTGTGTTCAACATGTGGGAAGTTTTCTTTAAGGAGGAAGTTTGGATTTTAAAATTCCTACTTCTTCACTCATTTGGCACACAAGAATATTTTATTGTTTTAATTGAAATGTGAAATTGATGCCAATTACAGAAAGCACCAACAACCTTCACCAAAAGTGTAAAATTTCCCATTTCAAGGTAGCATGTGTAAGATCCGTTCAACTTTTTTGTTTTAGTGCCATCTAGTGACCACAACTTGAAAAAGCTTTGAAAAGTTTCATTCGTTTATTGGGCTTGATTTGTTTATGTTGTTGCATTTTCCAGTAATGAGATGATTTACAAAAATTTTGTGTTTATAAAATTAAGTTGCAGAGCTAGTGCTGCATTCCTGCATTCCTCCTTTTCCTGAGTATTTACATAAACTTTTTTGCGGTCCATTTTTTTAAGAGTTGTGGCTTTCCTCAGTGGGTTAGTGCTTTGTCCAGATAGCAGTTGATAAATGTTGACTGAAGCTTGCTTTCTTCATCGTGTCATGAAAACAATTAATCACATAGCTATACATAAACATATTTTAAAATAAATATTTCTACATATATATGAAGACATGAATACAGCAGAAAAAATTGTTGACTGTCAGAAGCACTAATAAACACTTCCTGATCAAGATCAATTAATGTCCCAAGATATTACTCTTTAATTCTATATAATGTTTCTTCTTACATTGCTGTTTTGATGCCTGCTTGTTTTGCTAGCATTGCACATAATGTGAATTCTGAAACAGCACAATGAAGGGGAGGCTTTGGGTTTCCTTTCGTAAAAGAAGCAGAATGAATTGAAATGTTTTATTTGCATTTAAATAACCTCCTACACTTGCCAAAAGAATGATTGACGTTGGGTTTCGGATTTATATCCTTTACACCTCTCTGGAGATGGTGATATATTTAGATATATAGAGAGGGATAGATGGATATACAGAAGAAAATTTGAAACATTCATCAATCTATAGATTGCCTGTGAAATCAGAGATTTTTCTCTTGCAGTGCTGTAGTCTTCAGAATGAATTACATTAGCTATGTGTGCATGTTGAGAAGTTTAGTGATAATGCTTAAGAATTTGTGCCCTATTTGACCTTGTGATTTAAATGGTATTTAGCAAATAACTAAAATAAGATAAAGGGCAAATTTGAAGACTTGGATTTGGTTGCACAAAGGAAAGGGAAAAAGCTTATTCTGGTGCGCTAGTAGTGGGGAATTGAGTTTAAAGCTTCTGGTCATGTCTTTGCCTCAGATTTACTTGTTTTCTTCCCTGTTCGCTTTTCTCACCAATAAAATAAGAAAAGATCTGAGCTGTTTTGTAAGGGGTCCAAGACACTCAGTAATGCTTGAAAATGTCTGTGATGCTAAAGCGTTGATGTCCCTGGGAGTTATATGCTATGTGTTACTTGCTAAAGCTTGTCAACTGGGTAGAGGTCAGCTGGTATCTGCAAAAGGCGTATTTATCAAAAAATTTCCCAATAGACAAGCCAGTTTGTATCAGTTCAGAAGGTAATATGTTGAACCAAATGCAATTTTAGGAAAAAAAAAACCAAACATTTTTCTTCTTATCTATTTTGTTTGCTCTTTTTTTTTTTTTCCTAACCGCTTTCTGCTTTTTCTTTTTA
>VYZX01002635.1:0-90717 GCA_013401335.1 Brachypteracias leptosomus | reverse complement strand
TATATGGGCTCCATATAGGAATATTTTGAAAATCTCCCTGCTTTGAAGTTACAGGCTGAGCACTCAGTAGTCTTTGAAGAAAGCCCGATCATGAGCAGTTTTAGAGGCAATTAAACTGATCTGGATAACCATAGTGTCAGGAACCTGTCAACAGAGAATTATTTAGAAATCAACCTGTGGTCTTCTGAAACACACCACATCNTCTTCTGAAACACCCCCCATCTGAAAATGACAAAAAAAAAAAAATCCAAGCATGAGAAAAGCAGCTCCAGGATTTCAAAATTTAGGGAGGCATTTGTAATTACTTCCACTATTATGTGCTGCTACCATTACAAAAAAAAAAAAATCTTATTGCTGTGACTTCTCCTGAGATTACAAAAAAAAAAGGCCATTTCTGTCTGTTCAAAAAGCAGTGGATGTCAGACAGATTTTACAGGAAGCTTCAAGCTCAGAAACAACCCCACTGATTTCATGCTTTTCAAGATGTACAGAAAACACCAGAAACAAATCACAAGCTGCAAGTATTACTATAATGTAACATCTATCATTCATAAACATATTTTCGGTGTGTCACATCTAATCTTCATACTTGTAAGTCAATGCTTCTTGTTTTAGCTATATACAACTACTGAATTCAAGCTACAAACACAAATCTCATTTTGAAAGGACAGAAAAATTCTAGGATGACCTGGCCACACTGTTTTAGCAAAGCTATGCTTCACAAAACTATTTTGTTCCTGATCTCTCAACACAGTCAACACTTCTCAACAAGTAAAGCATCTAATAAATTAACATAGATAAGCAGATGTTCAGCAATGTCTCCATGCTTCACAAAACTGTATTTTGTTCCTGATCTCTCACACAGTCAACACTTCTCAACAAGTAAAGCATCTAATAAATTAACATAGATAAGCAGATGTTCAGCAATGTCTCCATTTTTAAAAAATGTGTCCAAAATTAGGTGATTTATACCACTACTTTCAGGAATGCTTATTCCCAACTAAATATTTTATATAACAGCTGTGATTAGTGAGAATTTTGCTGCCAAGATGATTTTTATGTGGGCTTATCTTGAAAGGATGTGAAACAGCATTCTTAGATCAACACAAAAATGGCCAAGAGGCAGGGCCTACATACCACAAATCAAAGTGGTTTAGTTCAAACACTGATGAACAGCAACAAAGTTTAAGGATCTATATTAGCTTAAATTGGTTTAATATTAATCAAAACCCTTGAAAAGCAATCATAGTCTTTCAGAAAGGGACTTTCCAGGAGCAGCAGCACTCAGAAGTAGTGTGTCCCTCAAAAATATGCCAGTTTTATAGTTTTCTATAGCCAGCATTGAAGAAGTCCTGTCTATAGAACCTGACCATGCCCACACTGAAAACCTCAAAATGTTAGTCTGGTTGGGTAAAAAAAGAAAAAATGAAAACAAAACCAAGCAAAACAGAAAAGCAACCCATCATTAAAATTAACACAATGTTTTAAAGCTTTCCACTAACTGTCAAGAATCTTTGAAGTTGTATATAAAAATCAGATGAAAACATGGTAAAGATAACTGGGAGAAGCGAATTAGCAAAATATCTTCTTTTATAAAGGCAGTAAAACTGTTCTCCCTCAGCACATGAGCTTCTAGGTAAGCTGCTTCCAAATCCATAGGATACTGCATGAAGAGACACATGAACCACTTAGAACAACTAAAATAAGAGTGATCATAAATACTTTTTTTCATTGTATCCAAACCATGAAGATCTCTCAAGAAAGCTGAGCCACAAATAGATGGAGACTGCTGAAACAGATCAGCTTTTTATAGTGAAGCTATATTAACACCAACCTTCCACTCTTCCCCTAACAACCCCAGCAAATCAGTCATGAACATTAGTATAAAGCCAGAGATTTAACCCTGGACTTAGGTGATGTCAAAAAACAAACCTAAAGCCCAAGAATAACGACTCTCACATGCTTACCACCCTCCACACTGCCACACCATGCATAGCTTTTTGATTTGGTTTTTGTTCGGTTCGTTGATTTTGATAATAGTGTGAGACTACACAAATTCAGATGCAGAACAAAAAAACGTAAATAAGCTCTGAGGGCTCAAAGGCATGGTTTGGGGGATGTTTTGCTAGAGATTTCTTGCCTACAAGATTTAGAATTATTATTGCTAACCCATTAGTCTTTGCCTCAGCTTCTGGGCAAAGAAGAACCTATCAAGAACAGAAATCACTTCAGGACCCACATGTAAAGCAATCCTGAGCTTCATAGAACAAATTATTCTTTTTAGTTCTGTTGGATTTTGGTCTGCATCCTCTTTTCAACTTTCCCTTTACATAGCCTGTAATGTCAGTTTTACGTTTTTACAATAAAGACATATAGTATAACTTCTAGTGTATGCTTTACCACTTTTTATATACCTCCCAACCAAGTTTATGTCACTGAATTAGCTAATTTCTAAGGTTTGGTTTTGTTAAACATACCTTCATCATTGAACTTCAAACCAGTAGCTACTGCTTCATCCACTGTGTGTGCTGATTCTATCAACTGCAAATATAAAGTCAACTGCTGAGCAGTGAGATTTAATCCAGGTGAACAGAAGAGGACAATGATAGATCAGCATGACTGAAATACACTTTAAAAAACCCCTCCAAAACACATGTATTATAAAATCCAAGAACAAAATTAAAAGGTACCAAATTAGCTAGGCTGATCACGTAAGTTGTACTGGACACTTCAAAAAAACCTACCGGAAAACATTTTTAATACAGTGTTTATTACTGGTTTTTTTCCTACTTCATAAGCATACCGTGCGGGTTTACTTAAAAGTTTTTTTCTAAAGCTAGTCAATGTTACTATCACAAAACCAGATGATACAAAAAAATAATTTCTTAATTCATGATACTGTTATATCACACTGGCCAGTTTCCTGAAAGTACATACAGTAAACCTAATATGCCTCTTCCTTGCAGTCCTAGATTCTTTCTCCATCCATGTGTAACCTCAAAATAGATCAGTTTTACAAATTAATTGATTGTTGAGACTTTTAGAATGCTTTTTCCAATTAAGATAACTGCAACAGAAGCAAACGGCCTAAAGGTTACTAAAACCACAAAAAATTAAGTTATGAGGAATCCAGATTCCCAAGTAGCTCTCCGAATTTGTAAACAGCATCTTACAGTTTTGCTATAAGCACACAATTTCATTTTAAAAGGCTCAATTTTTTCTTAATAGCCTTCATCAGTTATTTAGGGTTTGTCAAGAGAGACTGACCCAGATCCTTCATGAATGAACAACAGATTGGCTAATATTTCTCCATGTCCCTTCAAAGATGTTGTGGATATGTGACTGCAGACAAAAGTTTGCACAGCCTTTATGGACAAAGTTCTGCTGATATAGGAGCTACCTTACACTCTCCTGACAATAAATACCATCAGCACTACATACCACTGAGTAATTAAAACACCAGTGAAGTTACAAAACAGCAGCCTGACACACCACATGTTATTTCTAGCTAGTTTCTAAGCTACAATGAACTGTTACCACTCTAGTTCATATACATTCTACGAGGCCAAAAATTGAAACTTCATACATTCTGCTCATCTACAATATAAATTTTATTACAACATCCAGGAGAAAAATTCCAGAACTGCTGTCTTTCTACCTAAAGTAGAAAGTCTAAATGAAGCCTAATCCACTGGGAAAAAAACACCCAGCAAGGAGCTCATTTAAACACATTTAACTTTGAAAACTAAAACTAGTGAAAAACTTAGTTACATATCAGCACTGAAAAGTATCCCTGCTAAAAAAAAAATTTTACTGTACTGAAGGCATTTTACTATAATAAGTTACCATAATGTTACTGTAGATTTGTACTGTACATTGGAAAACGGCCAAGAGTATCTCAGGTTCACATGTCAGCATAATCAGAATAAATTATAGTAAGTTCAAGACTACTCTCTTTTTGCCTCACTGGAAGTACTAAAGACTTTTGCATATTAAGTTTCATAAATGCAAGGATGCAACATTTCATCCATTGGACAAGATGACGATGATTTCACGTATTCTGCATTTATTCTGCTGCACTCCAGCAATGGCAGTTATCAATAGTTATCAATCCAGACAGCTATGACTAAGATTAAACATCACAACAGAAAGAAATAGAAAATTTTTCTATACAAAGGAATTCACTGTTGCAGAGTTGATCTAAAGGGTGTTTGAATATTTTTTTAATATATAAAGTGTGTGCATATAGATATATTAATTTTTATATATGTGTGTCTGTATGTATGCATGTGTATGTATATGTTACATGCTGCAGTTCTCCTAAAATACATTACTTTGATTATACTCTTTTGCTAGTGAGAATTAGGGCTGTTCCCTCTAATAAAGCCAGAGGCTTAGGAAGTACAAAATAGTCAGAAAAATAAATCAAAAAGAACAGAGCATTATTACTTCTAGTAAATCTTGGTCACTTCTTTGAGGAAAGCGTTCCTTCAGTGTTTGCAGCTTTGTGTCGCTGATGTCTTCCCCTACACTCTTCTTCACAGCTGGCAGCTGATCCCCATTTACATATGCCAACTGGGGTAGGTCACCTTCAGGCTGTTCATCATCCTCAGACTGTTCAGAGCTATGTCATATAGGGGAGGAGAAAGAGAATTAACGTTTGTTTTTGCTTATGAATGTTTTACTCTACCAGAACATTACCACAAACCAAAAGCAAGAGGATTGCACAAAATGTACTTAGATGCATTCAGTAACACTGACTCTACTTGCACCCAAAGCAGTATCTCCTATTCAGGACCAAATAAAGCATATATGATTAAGTACAGTCCTCTGTTTGCAGTAAACACATTTCAACTTAGCAAAAAAAAGAAGAAAGGAGAAACAAGCAAGGGAAATATCATAACTTACCCTCATGTTATGCTATAAATGGCTACTTGCCAATTTAGCAACAACTATCTTAATACATTTCATCATTTCAGCTACTTGAATTACATGAGACCATCTCAAGTTTGTCCTAAACAGTCTTACTAGTATTTATTTGCCCAACAGATAAACAGAAGTGGGTAAGTTCTTTGTAAAAGCTTTTCAGGTGCAGTATCAATTCACTGTCCTAGTTCTCAGCTCACTGAGAAAGAAAATTCAAAGATCCTTATGCAGCATTTTTAACATCTAAACATGGGAAGACCCTTTTTGAAAAAGGAAGTCTTGGATTTACTGGAAGATTTATTGTTAAACCTAACTTGCAGGAAAAGCAATCCCTATAGATTCTTCACTATACTCAGCTGTACAGACAAGCATAGGTCTCCCATACTACTACCCTTCCTAGATAGAAATATCTCCTTTCCTGAATTAAAATTAATTGAACTGTATAGTTTGCTATTTCATAGGGACTTCAATCAGAAAGGCTTGCCTGCAGGTGTCTTTACACAGATATAGGTAAAAGATGGAAAATAAACCTGGTTTTCCTCACTATATCTTTCTTTAACAGTTGCAACAGGCAGACTGGAATATAATTCTGAAAAAAGTAGTAAAATGTCATTTATGTATAAGGTAACACACTATTTTGAGGTAACTGTTCATAAAATAATCATGGCACACAACCGCACGGACTCTCTGGTTGTGTCTGTTACAGGAAAAAAATCCTCAAAACCAAAAAAATAATCTAAATTCCTCTTCAATGATCCACCAAGCCATCCAGTTGTAAGCTTCAAGTGAATCCAATAACTATTTTAAAGAAAGTTTCAGTGAAATGGCATAAAATCCACTAGCATATTTCAGATTTTTGCCTTGATAAGGAAAAAAGTTTCTTTATAAACTGCATCTAAAAAAGAAAATCAATCCAAATGGAAACGATAACACTACAATTACCCTATCCTTTCCTATCAGGAATTAACATCTAGATACTTGTCAACAAAGCCAGAGTTGCACACATCGTAAGTCCTGTCCTCTCTGCATAATCACAATCTTATCAAGCATGAAGAAACACTCAATTAACCACTAAGCAAGTATGACTGTGACCTACAAAATCTTGTGTTAGAATTCTTCTTTTTTCCAAAGTCCAGACAGTGACTCTGGTAGCAAAGCTTGCGGCAAGCTTCCTTTTAGGAAGGGTGTGCTTTCTGCTCTGAACTTTGTTTTCTGCTCTGTCCCTTATTCGGGATAAGGGGGACTGGGATGCTCTGCAATAAAACAAAAATCCCTAACACTATATAACACATGCACTAAAATGCACAGTGCAAAGACACTAGATTAACTGATTCTGTGCAAAGCCAGGCTAAATTCAGCACAAGCCAGAGCTCATAAGCCTAGCCAGATCCAAGCTATGTCCTGCCACACTCTCTGTCCATTTATCAGCCCAACCAGAACGCTACATGAGAGACAGCTCAGGGGGTTCAGCACACATCGGTTAGCACTGGGGCAAGGACACTGTGTCAGCATCAGGCCCTGGGGTGCCTGCTGAACAAGAGACCAAGAGCTACACAGGAATAATGAAGAGTAAAAGGAGATGTACCTTATGCTCATCATTCCACTAGGAGCCACTTTGCTGCCTGTCTCTCACTCCCAATAATTGGGGTGCAGTACAGAAACAGCAAGCTGTGGCTCTGCGAGTTGGATCCTGCATGGCTTATCGGCATCAGCTCCACATAGCACAAAACCACTTGTCCTGCTCCCAAATGGGGTTGTGACCAGAAGCAGTGTAACTGTGTTTACACAGCACTGCACACAAGCTGATTTGGTGCACACAACCAGCTTGCCATGTCCGTACCCTTACATAATCTACAACTTAAAACCATAGATGGGAACAGGAGTTCACTCTGCTAACTACTAAATTTTATTTTTTTTCCTTACCAAGTATCTGCCTTAAGTTGAAACTTCAGGGAAGATGCATTAAAAAAAAAAAAATTGAAAACTTTCAGATAACAACAGCAGGGAAAAGCATTACTTCATTTCTGCTGACGAGATCCAGTAACTTCATGCTCTGCAAAAGAACTGACAAGCCCTTAACACCTGCTAAAGCTGCTATTCCCATAAAAGTTTTCCATGGAATAGTTCAGCCAGACTATCAAGAAAGCAGGTTAAGCCACCTTGTTTTCCTTATTAGCACCAGGACATTTAAGGGGCACTGACAATTGGCATATTTCAGTCACACAGATGTGTAACTAGAAGGTAACAAATAGCAGGGAGTTCTTTAAACCATTCCAACTGGTTGCACAAGATGCCTGTCTACATCTTGTTTCTCCTGCACTCCCAATGCTGCCTTTTTAGCACCCACACAAGTTACTCTTGCACACTACCCTCTTCTCTCCCAGTTTATTCAAAAATATAAATTTCCAAATCATTTAAAAAAAAAAAAGTCTTTACCGAACATAGTAAACGTCATGCAACTAACACTTAACTTTACCTCAGGAACTCTAATACTACACACTGAAGCTCTACTCGTTTTCCTGTCAGCTATGATTTCATAAAAAAAGGAAAGAAACAAGCTAAAATCAACTCAAATATAGTTAAAACTAACAAAGCAAACGTTTTATAGTTAAGCTTTCAAGTGCCATTAAAAGGATTTCAGGGGGCAAATGTACAAATGTATAATGAACAACACATGTATCATTCAATGCCACAGAACTCCTCCCTTGTGTCTTCTCTGAGAAAATGGCTTAAGAGTTGGATTCTTCTTCCCCAGAAATCCAGTAAAGTTTAGTTAGGGGTACATAAATCACAAACCAGTAAACCAGAACCTAGCCTCTGATTTTCAATTCAGTATTTCAATTTAAAACATCACATCAGGTTGTACAAACATTACAGAAAACTGGTTTAAAGCATACATCACAACCGCATCTCTCCTTGGAGCCCTGTTTTCTTTCGCAGCACTGAACTTTCTGGGTGGTTCATCCTCGCTGTCTGAAGACACATCCAGGAACCGCACCCTTCGTCGCTGCTTGAAATAAGATTGTTTCTTTGTCCTCTCAGCTTCAGGAGCTTCTGGGATGGTGGAACACTCTGTGCAAGCCCATTCAATAGGAGAAAAGACAGGAGACAATGACATAACGTACAACTTCAAACATTTATCTGTACTTAGAGCATCAGATAGCTGTGATTCCAACCTTACACACAGCAACCATTAAACAGAACTGACATCCTTATGCATAGAAAATTCCTTTAAGCTGTATTCTTTAAAGTGGTAACTTCTATGGCAAAAGACCCTCAGCCCTCTTACATCAAACTAACAATTTTTATACCGCAAAGTTTAAGATATCATCTATTTTAGGTTAATAACTACTTATAAATACTTTTTTTTTTTTTTAAATGAGTAATCAGCAAAATCCTCTGAAGTACTTCCAAGCTGATCAAGACATGGATAGAGGCACACTGGTATATCTGATGGCTGACTGATGACTGCTTGTCTTGATAGCTTCTCAGAAAAGGAACATCAGTGTTATACTGCAGAAAACTAGAAAGTGATACCAAGGAACATGACAGGTAAGTTGCAACTCTTACAGAGATATAAACTATTTAGCCAGTCTTTTCCACATTATGCTCCAATTCTTCTTAACAAGGAAACTTAGAATATGGAAGGATGCTTCATGTTATATATGAAACATCAGGATATATAAAAATCTATACATAATCAAGGTATGCCATTGTGAAGACATCTCAATTCATATACTACCTGCAATGACACTTACAAAACTGACCCACTATGCATGCATTAGCATGTATTAACTTTTAAGATCTGAACATGCTTGTAAGACGACAAAAAGAATAAGCAGCCAGTCAATTCACGTAATTCCTGAATTAGTCACAAATAATGCATGAAGTGGAATTATGGAATAAAGCTGTAAAGAAAGAACGTTGATAAGCCAAGTATTTCGTTTAAGACCAGACAAATTATGAACCCTGCAGGCACATGAATGATGAGAGGAAGAACAACATACAGAGCAGAGAACATAATGGCTGCTGAGACTGTGTTCTGTATGAAAGTTATGTTGCAGAAAATAAATTTAAAATAACTCATAGCAGCAGCATCTGATGGAAATAAAGATAAATCCTAGAAGTACAAGCAATCTGCTGACATAGGAAGCTACCAAGCGATACTGCCCTTGAAAGAGAAAGGTACTCAATAAACTAAAGAAAAATAAGTATTACAAAGTACACTACTGAAGAGGAAGAAAAGAACATGAAAATGGAGCTTAACACTGCTTAAAGGGATGGGAGTGTGTGTAAGTCAAACTTCTTTAATGCTGATGAGGAAATGTAAATAAGGGTTCAATGACAGCTCGAAAAAGCAACTGTCAAAGTCTTAAGTCTCCACATGACCTTAGCTATGCATAGGAAAAATCCTATCAAAAATATGAAACACACTTCTAACTGGACAGTTAGTCCATCAGCTTAGAAACACAAAGGCGATAAGAAGGAAGAGCACATAATGGTCATCACCTTGGCTTTTGAGTCATAAAAGAACATCACAGTCTGTCAGAGAGTTAGTTACAAGTATGAATTGTCTTGTTACAGCATCCTGTTTCAGAGGAGAAACCCATGTTTTAATTTCAATCTAAAAACCTCTACAATCTGACATTTCCATATTACTTGCTGACCAGGTTTAATAATAAGGGGTTTGTCTTTCCTCCATGCCAGGGAAGAATCTGCTTCACAGGTCACTGTCAAATTTTATCTCCTATCTGCTGCTGCTACCACTGAGGCCACACTCACTTCTCTGCTCCAGAACCAGGGACATACAAACAACAGCCACCTCCTGGCTTATTGGGACAAAGGTCCACTGTAACTGAGCAGCCCTCCAGTCACTGGCCTAACACACCCTATTCACGCAGGATGGAGCCTGTCTCCTCACTTGCTGGCAACAGAGCGCAGGAGCCCCCAAGACCCACATCCCACTCTGGCTGCCAGAGAAGACCTCCTTGCACAGGCTCACAGACACACATGCCATGGTTCTCTATCCTCTACCCGGTGGCTCTACCCATCTTGGGCTGCCCGATGCACAAATGGAGGACTCAGACCCTCTGTTCCCTCCCTGGCTTCCTGTGCCACTTCACCTGGTTGCTGGCTTGTCCCCTGGCACCCCCACTCTCTCTGCAGGGGGTGGCACCACAGACATGCAGGGCTCCACATCCCACACTGGCTGTCACTTGATTTTCCACTCACTTTGGTTCCTCCAGCTGCTCCACCACCACACATGGACCCCTGTGACACCTGGTCCTCACTCCAGCTTCTGGCACTTAGAACCCCATGCACACAGAACAGATTCCTCTCACTCACAGAAGCAGCTAGAAGAGGATTTTAACAAGACGACAGGACCTACAATGGTGACCAGGAACAGGGCATGGTCAGACAAGTATACTGACCTATCTAAGTATAATTGACCCGTTATCCCCTTATCCCTCTATTTTCCCCACACTTGTTCCTCTTCAAACCACTCTGAACCTTTCTCCATCTCCAGTTTCTCCCCTTAAAACATGCCACAGCAAGGTTTTCCAAACCTAAAAAATTCTTACTTGCATCTCATAGTCTCATACTCCCTAAGGCACAGCAACCCCACTCAGTCTGAACAGTGCTCCCAAGAGCCTTGCTGAGTTATCATGGTGACATGCATCACCCTCAACTCACGGAGCTGACAGCCCTCCTGTGACAGCCCTGGGAGAAAACAGGCCATTTCTCTGATCAGGTTGTTTGGCCCCCCTCATCCACTACTGTGGCTCCAAACACCAGTGATGCTTACCCAGCTGCTCACTCTAAAACTATGATTTCAGCTGAAAATAAAGGTAGTTTCTTCTGCCTCCATTCACTGAAACAGAAATTTGATGAGCTAAGTTACTACAAAGTGTAATGCTAGAATTCAAAGTTGATTTGCCAGCAGAGACTAGATACAGAAGAGGCCAGAATAAATTCATCCAATAATCAAATGCAGAAATGAGCTACGTGGTGTCTAATTCCTTTATCTGTGATAAAAGACCTCAATTTTAATTGAGTTATAAAAACCTAAACCTGTACTATCACTATCAAAACACGATAGAGGATTATAGTAATGATTTTTATAAGAGGCAAAAGTCTCACTTTGCAAAGTAATCTTGTTATCTTGAAAAGCCTACACATGTGTAAACTTAGGAAAGCCTAAAAATCACTGATTCTGAAGCAGTAACACACTGTTCCAAGGAGTACCAAGGCATCCCTGCAACCAAGACCCCAACGCTGGAAGTAGCAGTTCCTCAGGGGTACTTTCTTCTGTCTACCCATGGATGCACTGTCCTTGACACAGTTGCTTTGCTTTAGCTGAAAACCATTTCAGTTTTGAGATGAATACAGGAAAAGAGCAAGAGAGACCTTTGGGAATGTATCAAACATTTTTATTAGATTTAAACAAAACATGAAAACGAACTTGTTTCAGCAATTCCTCTCTAGCAAAGAAAAATAAAGCAGAAAAACTCTGAAAGTTATAAAGTGGGCTGGCCAAGCAACAAATAGATATGAATGGAAATACTGAAACAGGTATACAAAGAAACATCAGAAATTCACATCTTTACTAAATTAACAGAATCAATGAAGCCAGTTTTCATCAATTTTGCCTTATAGGTTAGATTATATCCACATTCCTCTTGCAAGTAGCATGACAAGTAGCATGACATGCAAATAACAGGTTATCTTGACAGAGCTTTGCTAAGAAGCAGCCTCATAGGATTTTTTTGTTTTGTTTAAAAAACAAAACAAGGGAAACATTTACAAAAATAACACAGTCTTAAAAATAATTTTATTCTTTACAATATAAACCTTGGAAGGGGTTTAGATTTAAATAACAGTAGTTACTGTTTCACTTGGTGGCTTCTCATTTTATTTTTACTTTAAATAGCAATCACTGTCCAGTCTTCATGACAACTCCTGCACATACGAAATGCTGAGTTGCCTGGAAAAAGCATTCTCTCTCTCTCAAAAAGTCAATATTTCCTTCTCCCTCTCCTCCACCTATTCCACTGAATAGAACCCCTTATTGATTGGGGATGAAGAAAGCAGAAATCACATATGTAATAAGGAGTCCTCATATTTAGAGCAAATGATAACCTTGTAGAGTAAGAACAGCTTAAACATTTATTACCACAGCATGTAATTATTGGAGGTAGACTTTCCTGATTAGAGTCAATTAAAAAGGACTATTAAGGAATGTCTGCAATCATAAGACCAGTGTTTGACTCTAAGGCCAGAAAAAAGAAAACACAGTAGTATTTCTAACTGGAGACATAAACAACAAAACCAAAACCCAACAACAACTGATTTTTGCTATCATACAAAGTGACTCCATGAGAATAACCGGGTCAAACTGTTTATGATTATATGGAGATAGGGCTAAGTTATGGGTGAAGGGACTCAAATGCAACTGTTTTTATAATGCTAGAGCAAATATTTTGTTTAATTTAGTCAGTAAATGCACAGCTTTTAACTGCTCTTGAAAAAGCTACACTCTTCAGTCTTCCGGGAAGCTATACCTAGTGCAGAGCCATAATACATTGCCCTATAATTCTAAATATAACCTCCTATACAAACCATACATCACACTCAAGAGGAAGCCAGCCTCTTCTCTCACAAATGAAAACAAAACTGAGGCAATGCTCAGAGGCTTACTTACCACATTTACTAACACTGCAAAATAAACATTGTCAAATTGAAAGCAATTTCAACCTAGTTTTGGAAAGCAGTATCAAATGCATGCTGCTCAAGCCTACAAGTTAATACTACATTTTCAAAGGGAACTATTTTTCATTTGCTAAAATAATCTAAATATCAGTGTCACTCTAAGGTGGTTCTTAAGAGAGACCATTTTAAACTCATGATTACTTCAACGTATCTTCCTATGAAAAGTTCACATATTTTCCTCAGAAAAGTTCACTAGGTATCACTGTTACTACTTTTTTCTGGAAATGCTTTAAGTAGAATTATACTCTGTGGCATAAGCAAAAAACACATCTTCCCCAGATCATAAAGAAAATGACAACAGATGAGAACACACACCAAAAAAAAAAAAAAATCAAAAAAAAAAAAATCAAGTGAATGGTGTGAACACTCTCAACATCTTAACCTGAATGTGCAGTTATTTGGGCTATATACCTGAATAGTACAGAGAAGATATCACCAAAATCAATCCTCAATATCAGGATTATATACAGTCAATTTCATGTACAACTTTTAGTTCACTTCATTGTTGAAACTTTGTAAGCATACTATTCAAATACAAATCTCATTTTGAAATTCATGATCATAATTATTCTGATTTATACAGTTCTAGCAGTTCTGCTCCATTTCTACAATTGAAATAATCTCATTATCTTAGTACACCAGGCTATTTACATAATCAAACAAATCTAATTGAAAATTAGATATAGCTTCACTGGTTTCTTAATAGACTAATAGAAACCAAACTGCTTAGCAAACAATGCCAATTTTTACAGAAAATTGTAGTAAGCCGCTCCAATGCATTTTTCCAACTCTTTAGAGAGGTATCTTTCAGATATAATTTGGTAACTGCCCCATAACTGGTTTCTACCCCTCAGATAACTGATATTCAGAATTAACACCTACAAGCTGTCCGCAGTGTCACTGTAAGCCTGAGTAATACTGAATTTACAGAAGCATATGAAGACAACCAATTCTTCTAGACATCATACTACAAATTGTTTATTAAAGTGTAAGGTATGTATGTTCGATACAAAGCCACAAGAAGTGCTACATACATATATACTCAGGGTGCAGAACAATCTACTGGCTTTAGTTTGTTCTGGGAAAACAAAACAAGAAATTAGCTAAAAAGATACTGATGTCTCATGACACAATAGATATAATCTGACTATTTTTTCCATGTTTAATTCCATCATAGAATCATAGAATGTTTTAGGCTGGAAGGAACCTCTAGAGGTCATCTTGTTCAACCTCCCTAAACAAGTAGGGACATCTCTACCTAGGGCAGGCTGCTCAGAGCCCCATCAAGCCTGACCTTGAATGACTCCAGGGATGGGGCCTCCTCCACCTCTCTGTGCAGCCCATTCCACTGATCTATCACCAACATATTAAAGAACTTTTTTCTAATATCCTGTCTAAATCTATCCTTAAAACAATCATCTTTTTGTTAGACATGTATTTCAGGACATTTGACAAAACAGAAATCTACAGAAACCCCTAGGAAGTGATACTGAACCATTTGTACTCCCGAAGCAGAAAGTCTGATTTTAAATTTTTTTTACATGCACAATACCAAATAAAATAGGATGAAACACCCATCAGCTATTTAATAATTTTTTGGTTTTTTATATAAGTAAAGAACACTCTTTGCTTTCCCTGTTTCATGTACTAGTATTTTGTAAAGCCACTGCACTTGTCTTCAGAAGAAATATGAGTAAATGCTGTCCTCACATGATTTATTGAGTATTAGGGAAAGTTAGTTAACAGTGTAAACTGCTTCTTGTACAAAACAACTCAATATTTTCACTTACGTATTTAGTAGTAGAGACAGCACACAGCACCATAAGCTGGTCATCTCTGTACCTTCTTCATGATAATACAAGGAAAAAAAAAGCTGTCTGATTTATTTGACCCAAAGCAAGAAAAATTCTGTCTTCCTGTCGCAAATTAGCAAATAAGAACAGGCACCTGCTAATCAAACCTAGTTTCCTCTTTTACATTTAAGTGCCTCATATCCTGCAGACAAAATTTGAGTGTTTTATTTTCAACTAACTTCCATGGATGTAGAAAACATGGATTGATTTTTAAAATGGTTAGTTAATTCTTTTAAATGAGTTACATAACAATAATGTGCAAATATGTGAAAAAAAGCCACCAAACCACTTCTCCTTCTTTAAACACTCAATACCTGTGAAATATGAATCATAGAATCACAGAACAGTTTAGGTTGGAAGGGACTTTAAAGATCATCTAGCTCCGAGCAGGGGCACCTTCCACTAGACCAGACTGCTCAAAGCCCCATCCAACCTGACCCTGAACATCTTCAGAGAGGGAGTATCCACAGCTTCACTGAGCAACCTGTTCCAGTGTCTCACCATCATAACAGTGAAGATTTTGTTCCTTTAATCTAATGAAGCATTATGTAAATGCAAAATGCTAGTAATTACATCTCAATTTTAGATGTCAATCAGCACCCCAGTTCTTCAGCAGTATCTGTGTCCATGGACTCTTACTTAAGTTGGCCACTTCCTGTAGTTTTTTCTGCACTTCTACTCTACTCTTTTACTGGTAGCTACCATCATCTCCCACCACTTTGCCTTACAACTCCTTAGTCATTCTCTTTCAGGCTGCTCTTCATTTTCCCTTTTATTACTCCATATGTAAACTCATGCTTCTAAATTACATTCCTTCTCAGTCATACCACTGGAGAATATAAGCCAAGGGAGACCAGGATTCTGAAAAACAACTAGCTCCAAAGTTTGTTGGCCTTGGTAGTTATAGTCTGCCTGCATACTTTCACTGACAAAGTCAAGTCCACAGGCAGATTAAAAGAAAAAATATATTATTAAAAAAAAAAATAATCAATCACAAGGATAAATAAGCCACAAAGCAAGCAGCACCATCCATCGCTTCACATCCACGCTCACAGTTCAAGAAGGGTATCTGCAACCAGTACCACCCACACTGCACAGGGCAGTGACATTGCAAGCAGGAAGATGACATCTGTTCCAAAGTGCACTTCCTCAGGTTGCCAGTTTCCTCATGCAATCCATCACAAAGCACCCACACACAGAGGCCACAACTAACAAGAGCTCTTGCATTAAGTTCTCCCCACCACCAAAACACCCTCTCTGCTGGTGAACAGGCTACTGAACTCTAGACTGGCAACTCTCAAGCCAAGATTTAGAGGTTTTTTAATATTTTTTTAAACATAACACACTGATTGATATTTACTAATGTAAAGATGAGAGCACTCCAGTCAAATGAAAACAGTCAACCTGCACAAAACCAAAATTCATGGAAGAGTAAACATCAATCTACTACAATACTGATTCGGTTCACTCTTAAAAGAGTAACTCCTTGTACATAAAAGGTCTTTTCTTATGGCATAGACAAAGCACTACAATAAACCGCCTTCCACCAGGTGAAAGTTGTATGCAAAACATATGTAGTTCAACAGCAAAAACTGACATTGTTGCTCCATTACCAACTAAGTGCAAAGTCTGATCTCTCCAATAACACCTATATCTTGACATATGTATGAGAAGTTATATGGGATGTCTGAAATGTATGAAGTCAGCAACAAATCATTTTTTTCTTCCATTCTTACTCCTTAAGTAACAGAAGAGCTACTGGAGAATGTGGTTTTGCAGTTGGCAGCCATTACAGCTGTAATTAGCATTAACTGATGAATCCAAACAGTGCATCTCTAGTGTCTCAGTCAAACCAACCAATAAATTACTACACAAGCGAGTTTTTCACATTTCCATGAAAACCACAGGCTACTGCCAGAAAAGAAATGCTGCTACAAAACTCTCAACACAATCTGCTTCTGACAATCAGCTGCAGGTTTCTCAGCTCTTTACAAAACCAGGCCCATGGGAAAATAAACTGTTTTCCTTCTTATCAGTTTTATCTGTGATATTCCACACCGCATTGGCCTAGGACTCTAGTGAAAAAGTTAAGACTACCTAGTCAGACAACTAAAAAGTTTTTTTTTTTTCTTTTGAAAACCCTGAGATCCTATATTAGTGAAAAGTACCAGTAAAAATAATTAATAAATAGGAAAGTGTAACATACTTGAAACATATAAATTGCAGCTTGCTTACTCAACTGAAAAGAAATAGTTTCAGCTTTAATTGCCAGTTTTCTGACTTCATAGAATCATAGAATGGGTTGGGTTGGAAGGGACCCCAAAGATCATCTAGTTTCAACCACCCTGCCATGGCAGGGATACATTCCACTAGATCAGGTTGCTCAAGGCCCCATCCAGCTTGGTCTTGAACACCTCCAGGGATGCAGCATCCACACCACCGCTGGGCAATCTGTTCCAGTGTCTCACCACCTTCAAGGTAACAAATTTCTCTCCAATTTCCAATCTCAATCTACCTTCTTCGAGTTTGAGCCCGTTACCCCTTGTCCTATCACTACAGGCCTTTGTGAAAAGTCTCTCTCCAGCCTTCTTATAGGCCCTCTTCATGCTCAGGTTCAACTAATGCAAGTGCCATTACAAGTAAGAATACTTCTGTGAAATATGCACACGTAGAAAGGAACATTTGTAAAACAAGCAAAGAGGAAAAAACAAAATACAACAGCTATTTATTTCTAGAAATGAAGTACCTGCACTGCTCTTAAGTTACAGGCAGAATACCTGACTCACCAGTTATCTCTGTCACATCCGTCGATGGAGTATCTGGCCTGTTGCTGTCATCTGTAGCTTCGTCCTCGTCCCCCCCGGCAGCACCCCCCGCTGCAGCAGAACCCACTGCTTGCAGCTGGGCTGCCGCAGGAGACACGGTTTCCTGCTCCGCGCTTTTCCTCTTCCTCTCGAAGCGAAACCGGTCCAGGTTGTAGAGACTCATGTTGTTCGCCTGCCGCTCCTGGCTGCGGGAGGGAAACCGGGCTCGACCGGGCGGCTTCTGCGGGAAGAGGCAGGAAGCGGAGAGAGGCGGCAGGGCCCGTCAAAGACAGCTCGGAAGAACGGCAGCCGCGGGAGCAGACAGAGGGCCCCGCCGGCCGGGCGCCCCCGTTCCCTGGGAAACGGGAGGGCAGCGAGGCTGTCAGGCAGCGGGGAGGCCTCTGCCCTCCCCCCACGACGCTCGGCACCCACCGGACTCCGGCGGCGGGCCCCGCACGCACCTGCCGCGCACCGGGGCCGACACCGGTGGGGCGCGGGGGCCACGGGCGGGCAAGGAAAGGAGCGGCGGCCGGGCCGGGCCGGCCCCCGAGGCGCCTGGCGGCAGGGCAGGATCAGGGCAGGCAGGAGCCGGGAGCACAACGCTCCCCGATGGCGGCGCAGCAGCAGCCCGCTCCCTCCAGAAACGACGCGCGGTGGCGTCGGCGCTTGTTTATGCCGTCACCGTCCTCCCACCAATCACCTCTCCCGGACGGGGCGCGCGTGCGCCTTCGCGCCTTTTCCCTCGAGACCGGCGCGCGTTGGTTTCTTTCGTCGCGAGCCGGTCTCCGCTGGGCCGCGGGAGGCCTCGTGGGGCTCCCAAGTGGTGGCCGCGGGTCCCGGGGCTCCCCGCGGCTCTCCGGGGCCGCGGAGGTCGCACGTCACACGTGGGCGCTCCCGCGGGCAGGGCGGCCGCGGGCCCTGCCCCCCGGGGTGCGCCTCCTTCCCTTCTTCTCTCGGGGCTTGGCGGTCACCGCCGGTTCTCGCAGCCTCCCCGCCGCGGGGACAGGAAGGAATCTGCCTTACCCGCCCCGGGCACTGCTGCAAGTCATTGTGTGTTCCTCACACCCGCCGTCCCAGCTGAAAAATTTGGGTGGGGGACTGTTAAAAGACCATTAACAAGCTCTAAAGCCATGAAACACAGGATCTAGGACAGATGCCAGCCTGGGTTTCTCAGCGTGCTTCCACGGTTGTGCCCCTTGGGCAGGATAGATAGAAAACCAGCTCCTGTTGCTGGGTCAAGACCTGCTGCCGGGCTCTGGATGTCGGTTAGTGCCATGTGGCAGCGGTGGCACAGCCTGTGCCAGCAGAGGTTGGCTGGCACTGCCCCGAGAACGCTGCCAGGGCTGGAGTGGTGTCCCTGAATGTAAGCAGCAGAGAGGTGCTGGAACTACCTTTGTGCATTAGTCCTTCAAATACTAGCGACCTGTGAAACAGTGCTTTGAGGCCTGGCAGAAATGAATATGCATTATACTGGGGACAGGTGCAGCAGCTATTAAAAACATTCTGGAGATGTTGTGCTAGCTAACAGAAAAAAACGAACAAAAAAAGCACACCACTTCCCCAAGCATCACACCAGCTCTGTAGCACCAGGCTCACAGAAAGCTCCTTCACCGTTGACACTATTTTCCATTTAAACTGCAGTAGCCCAAACGCCCGAGCGAGGGTCACAGCCGTGCTGTGCTAGGTTGGGTGCTGCTGTCAGCAATGCTTGCTACCAGGCTGCATGGAGGCAGGGCTGGCTGTGGTGTCTGACAAGCTTGCTGCAGCCTGAGAGCTGGAGGTGATCTGGGTAGTTTCAGAAATGCCACCTACACGTACATTTCCTTTACCTGTATTTCTATCAAAATTGGCTCCTATCACCAGTAGTCAGCAAATCTAGGTCTTGGCTACCTCATACTGAATCATCATCATTATAATAAAGTTTGGTTTTCTGTAGTGGACTCTTGTGGAAGTTGTTTGGTGCTCCCTTTGCCAATGTACCTTGTACAACACATGGTGCTCAACAGTCTTGTTCGCCCAGTGTGAGCAGCTCGTTTGACTCATTTGTGTCTGATTCCAATTCTCCTGCCCGCTCCATAAGGCAAATGGCAAGGAGAAGTAGTACGGGCTTCAACAGTCTTTTCCATCTTGCATATATAAGTGACAAACTCATCTCTTGTATTTATCAGCAGTGTCTTTTCTTACTCCAGCCTTAGGGTTGTAGCAGAACAATTTGTCACTTGGATCTGTGCTAGAGCAAGAAGATAAAACCCAGTACTGAATGGGCTGTTAAGCTTTGAGGAGCAAAAGGATATAGAGGAACCCCTTTTTTTTTATTTAAGTAATATTAAATCAAATATTAATCTAATATTTGGATAGCAGATGAGTTGAAATTGTTTGTAAGCTGCATTGTGTTAATCACAAATTCAAATAATAAATTGCAGCTGAACAGAAGACAGATCTTCCCTGCAGAGGTGGATGCCAAGGCACAGTTGGATTTGCAGACATGGCTGGTGGTAGAGTGGTAGGTGGTGCACAGATCTTCTGAGGTTATTCACTGAGGTTATCCTCTGAGGAGGGTGAAATTGTGCTGGAGAAGGATGAGTGTCTGGGCTAGAGACACTGTTGATCTATAAGAAAACAACTGCTCTAAGGCTTTCCTAGGAGAATTCTGCTGTGCAGCTCATATCTAAGACAAATAATGTGAACAGCAGGTCAGTCTGAAAAGGGGAGAGGGAACTGCCTGTCAACATAGGGTTGGGCTACTACCAACTTGAAATCCACCCACCTGAAAGGCAGGTTACCCCCGAAATTATTGCTCTCTACAACTACCTAAAAGGAGGTTGTAGTGAGGCTGGTGCTGGTCTCTTCTTCCAAATCACTAATGAGGAAATGGCCTCAAGTTGCATCAGAGGAGGTTTAGATTGGATATTTGGAAGAAATTCTTTACTGAGGGAGTGGTTAGGCACTAGAACAGGCTGCCCAGGGAAGTGGTGGAGTCACCATCCCTGGAGGTGCTTAAAAAACAAGCAGATGTAGCACTTGGGGCTATAGTCTAGTGGTTAGGGAGATGTTTGAATGAAGGTTGGACTTGATCCTAGAGATCCTTTCCAGCCATGATGATTCTATGATTCTGTGAAAGTGGGAATAAAGCAGTAGGTACATCAGAAGCTAAGCTCAGTGAGGGTTATAGGAGGAAAAAAGATGGCCATGAGGACACTTTCATTTGAGCATGTGGGTTTAGCTCCTTCCTGGGACCTGGTAACCATCACAAAGCTCATCAGCTTCTTTGCAAAGTGTTAGTACTGGTATTGGCATCTCTGATAAAATTGCCTCACATAAACTTAGAGCAACACATATAAACATCTATAGTTTAAGAATCCTGACAAGTCTTAGACCTCTCTTTCTATGAGAAGAGGATAACAAAATCCTCATGTGATAGATGTGAAGCCACATTGCTCGGCTGACTTTGATGATGCAGTCAAACAATGACGGTAACTGTCCAAATGAATAGGCTGTGAAGTTGAAAAGCTGAAAGAGTAATAATAGAAGAGTTGAGAAGAGAAAGATGAAACTGAAGAAAGCAAATGTAAAGGGGAACACACACTCACGTCAGTCTGTATTTGTGACTCAACAAGGCAGTCAGGACCACCAGTCTTGGAGGGGAAAAAAAGACATAAATTCCAGAACTTGGGAGAGAAAGCAAGTACAAGCTAAAAAAACAGTAAAAATGAAAGAGATTAAACTCAACACTCCAGAACATGTCAGATTTTAAAAGCATGGTGTTAACAGGAATTAGGATGAACCTAGAAAATACTGCAACAGACTATTTCATTTTTTTACAGTGCTTTGAACTTGAAAAGACTAGGTAATTGGTAGGTATTAGTATTATTAATAAGCTATCATGAATTTCTGACAAGTAAGGCAGGCAAAACGTCGTTTTTGAGGTGCTAATGATTCTGGTTAGACAGCTTGGGCTTACTGGAGAACTGACAGATTGCTGTCTGCTATTGTTTTGAAGGTTGATTTGTGAGATTTTTTTGGAAGAATGGTAGCAGAAATTTGTAAAGAATCTATTTATATAGAGAATTGCTTTGCATGCAACATTAGGGCTGTTAAATTTGATTTGTTTTTACTTAAGCTACAATTTTGTTGCTATGCCAGTGATAGAGAAGCGTACCAGATGGTATGTGGGCCTTCTGAGATAATTATGAAGGTTTATAGAGCAGCAATATATAATAATGGCCCAAATGCTGAGAGGAATGAAAGAAAACTAAAAAATACTGGATTAAAATGATTCTTTTTGAAATTGATGCAAATTGAATTTTCATTATCTTTGGTGGAAGTACATTCAATTTTAAGTGTTTGATAATAGCAGTTAAAATCTGTCAAGATATGAAGAGTCACATTTTATGTTACATTTTATGAATTTACAAGATATTAGTAAAATTGATTTTTGTTAGTAAACAGTGAGCCAAGAGGAAATGTGTCTATAGCCATTCCCAACAAGTCTCTTTTCTTTCAACTATTGTTCTTTCATCTCTGATTCATGCCCTTTTTGTGGCCTGTCATTTCAAGGAACATTGGTAGGGGTGCTGTTTTGTATTTTTGAAAAAAGTGAGAGTGGAAAGTCTACATTAGCTATAGTGTGAGAACACACCAAAGTTGTACTGTGATATAAAATCAACAGGGTCTGTGACATAGATAGATCCTCAGAGCACATCTGTTGGGGCTTGCCCCCAAATATTGTACAGGATTGGTGGGAATTGTTTCTGCTTTGTTATAAATCGTGAGCAATAAGACAAGCTGTCAAATGCAGATAGGTTTGTACTTGATCATAAATTAAAAAAAAAGAAAGAAAAAATTTAATAAAATGTTGAAACTAGTTCAGCTGCAGCTGGAAAAGCGATGGGAGTTTTATGTAGTACATGGTGTTGCTGTAGCAACCTCACCATACCTAATATATTAATATCAGAACTATTTTGATGTGTAAGCTGCACAGAGATTACAGAGTAAGGCCTCAGGTCGGAACTGTCCCAGAGCTGTCCCTTTTCTCTCTTACCCAAGGGAGTGTTCCTTTCTACTGTCCATTGAACAGACAGTTGCTCTATTCAGCAGGCAATAAAAAAAGTACACCCTTTGGGGAAGAATAAGAGGATAAGTCTGGTTTTGTAGTATGACTGGTTTTGTACTGGTATTGCATTACATTGGTCTCATTTTTCTGTGTCTGAAGATACTTTAAAAGTGTCTAATGTAGTTCATGTTTACTAGGAAAGTGTTATTCCAATATCTTTTTCCTCACCTGAGGTTATTTGAGATAGTTTATTTCAAGCACTATTATTTCAAGATTAATCTTACAGAAAGTATTTGTTGTTGTTGTTTTACTTGTAAAAAAATAAACCCATCTTAGTTATTTTAATTTCCTCCACTTCTCTGAAGTAATCAATTGCTCTGTTTGGTTTTATATCTATTTGATTAAGAAACAAGAGAGAGAAGAAATGACTGTAGAATTTAGGACATTGTGCTTGTTACCCATTTCATTCACTTGGGCAAATGCTATCTCAGAAATCAAGCTAAACATTTTAAAAACTGGGTAGCTCTCAAATGGCTCTGTCTTATTAGAAACTATGCATCTATGATACTTCCACTGTTAGTTTTTAGTATTTTGAGGCTTATTGTTGTATAGTCTCCATCATAGTGCTTCAGAAGAAACATGCAGTATGATTCAGTACTTAATCATAGAATAAGTGGATTCTGTGCTGGTGAAGATGGTGGTTATTTGTCCAGAGATTAAAATGGCAGCTTGCTCAAGCCTGATATGCACAACTCTCTGCCCTTCCATGCTGCACTGCCCTCCTCCTACATGCATTTACATGCATTTTAGGTAGTCATGCTCCTTTGTATGCCATTGTTTTACTTTGTAATGGCTCAATGAGAAGGTAAACCACTTTATTGGGAACAGTAGAGTTAATGGAGCTTGGTTTCCTATTAGATTAGGTCTTTATCCTTCAGCTTCTCTTCCCTCCCTCCCTATGTAGGGTCCCAGCTCCCCATTTAAGCCCCACATGATGCCCTCACCTAGCAACGAGAGCTGCCTCCCCTCAGTACATACTGTGTATGCTGAGCAGCTGACTGTGGAACAGAGAAGTTCTGCCTTGTCCACTCTTGAGTTCCACTTCCAAGGAACTTCTACTTATTGTGAGGACTTCTGCTTCTCTTTCAAATTTGGCTGAAATTTGGATGTCCCTTTCAGAAGATTTTTTGGGGGAGCAGGAAGGGAGAGTTTGCCTGATCCTCCTTAAGAAACTGGGCTAAATGTTAGAGCAGCCAAACAGTCCCCTGTAATAAACTACAGTCATTTGAAGATGCTATTTTGATGCTTGCAAAATTGTTTATTTACAGTAACAATTATAGAAAAAAGGTGCTAAATTTTCTCCAAGCTCTTAGGAGACTTAAATTCATTTCCATTGAAACTGGGTTGGGGGGGGTGTTTCTATCTAAACTAACTTCATTTTGATGAATCATAGAATCATTTAGGTTGGAAAAGACCTTTAAGATCATCCAGTCCAACCATAACCCTACTCTACGGAGTCCACTGCTAAACCATGTCCCTAAGCACCACATCTACACAGCTTTTAAACACGTCCAGGGATCACATCCATTCAACCACTTACCTGGACAGTCTGTTCCAGTGCCTGACGACCCTTTCAGTGAAAAATTTTTTCCTAATGTCCAACCTAAGCTGTCCCTGGTGCTACTTGAGGCCATTTCCTTTTGTCCTATCACTTGTTACTTGGGAGAAGAGACCAACACCCACCTCTCTACAACCTCCTTTTAGGTAGTTGTAGAGAATGATAAGGTCTCCCCCTCAGCCTCCTCTTCTTCAGGCTTAAACAGTCCCAGTTCCCTCAGCCACTCCTCACAAGACTTCTCTCCAGGCCCTTCACCAGCTTTGTTGAAGCTGAGAGAGGGTTGGGTATGTAGTTGGAAGGAGCAGAGTGGCTGGGGCTATTCTCAGAAAGCAGTCTTGGATAAAAGCCCAGAGGGCATTTCTGAACTGCTTAGGTGCTGAGAAGTTGCATCAGCACTTGATACCTTACAGGATCATGTACCATGGTTAGGAGTGCAAACTAGATTATTTGCACTGTCAGGCTCTCCTGGAACATCACCACTGGGCATTATATGCAAGGTCTTGGAAGGGACACAGTGTGCCTATAATCAGGGGAGTTCTTTGGCCAGCTTATAACCTATTAATGCTCAGGCATGCTTAGATAGGCTTTCCTCATTGTTTCGATATCTTGCTCTTCCTATGTAATATGATTCGTGTAAACTTTCCTACACAAACCAGGAGTTGCTCCTGAAGCAAGCTAAATGGTACTGATCCAAAGGAGTAATATATTGCTGATTGCACCAGGAGTAGAATTTCACTAGTTGTTTCCCAGAAATACTTTCTACTTATGAAATAAGACTTTGAAAACATTTATTTTACCTAAATATGGAGATTGTATTAATTACAATGGTGTGGATATTACTTTTAAAGTGCTATGTATTTTCTCAAAATCCATTCACAATCTTAAAGCAATTAAACTGTGTGCAATACCAACACTGGAATAATTGCTTAGGAGGGAATTCTGTCCAAGGGGGTGAACCCAGACTTTACTGCTTTCCGTATCTGTTGCAGAAGCACTTTTATTGTGAGTGGAAGCTACAGAGATTGGTAGCACTTCCATTTTAGGTACCTCTGGAAGGTGTGGACCTCATGTAATCACAGTTGACATTTCCTCTTGTTCTAAGAAATGAAAGCAGACTAGTCTGAACTAGCCTTATAGGTTGTCTAGTGAAAAGCTCAGTTTCATGAAATACGTTTAAATCTGTGATTTATACCAGAGGACTTTCTTCTGTCCATATCTGTTCCTTACAAGCACTTGCATCATATATAAATCTATCGGAGGCTGGAATATTAGTTTCATTGAAACAATCAGGGAGTTTCACATTTCATTCTACTCCTGCCGTACTTGCATTTGGACAGAGCAGATCACCCGTGCAGAGTTCGCTGCAGGACTGCAGACTATCTTTAGATCATTTAAAACATACTTGATAGGGCATAGTCAAGGGACATCATTGACTGCATGATTTGCCATCTCTTAACGTCCCTGATTTAGTGGCATCCTACATATCCTAGGCACTTAGAATCAATACTGGGTCAGAAAATTATGCTAGAGAGGAAAGCAGTAGCTGTTTATTTAATACTGAAGGAGTTAAATATATTTGAAGATAATGCAGCTTCCTCAAAAACAGTTTTGCCTGAACTGCTGAATATGTGATCTTTGGAACAATAAGGAGGGTCTTATTCCTATAATCAATTGCTGGTATTATTAACTAGTGAAATACATAGTAAAATAATAAGACCTGTCATTATTTTTAAAACAGCAGTGATCAGGAAGCACAGTGGATTACATTTTGATTGTTCTAAGGTTAAGATGTTATTTTAAAAACGGGGAGCATTTCTTACATCTTTGTATGACAAAATCTGCTGTAATAACTGGGTAGGTTTTTTCTAATACAGATCTGTGGATGATAAAACCTAATATAGCAGTTCCTGAATTGTTTGATTGCTAGAAACTTGATATACCTAAAAAAACCCCAGGCATGTGCTTAGGGTTTAATTCCACCTGAGGACCACAGGATGCTATGGCAGTGAGCTTAAACTGCTCTCTGTAAAGCTGAGAATTGAGCCAGATTGAGAACCCCAGAAGACTTTTTGAAGATACTTTTCTATACAGTACCTTCGTTTGCTAAGTTACATTGCAAAGAATGCCCACAGGTTATTAATTAGATACAGTTCTTCAGCAAAACAGTTTCCATTTTTTAGAAATGCATACTTGTACATTATGGGGAAAACAACTAGCATGTTAAGGCTGTCAATAAAAGCCCGAAGGCAATAACTGAAGAAATAACCATAACAAGGNTGGCTCATGGTCATCCTGCTGTCCACCAGGACCCCCAGGTCCCTCTCTCCTACACTGCTCTCCAACAGCTCAGTCCCCAACCTATACTGGTACCTGGGGTTGTTCTTGCCCAGATGCAAGACTCTACACTTGCCCTTGTTATGCTTCATTAAATTTCTCACCGCTTTGCTTTTGCTTTAGAAGCAAACTAGTCAGTATAAGAAGCTGGGTTATAAAAGTGATAGCAATCCTGTGGACATCAGTTTGCCAGTCCTCAGGACTTTAAAGGGAACTTAAGTTCAGAAGTGTATGAACATACATCATTCTCAAGGATCCTAGGTTGCTCACCTGCAGCTGAGACCTCCCGTATTATTTGCAAATCACAGACTTATCACTTTTTGTTTCAGGGAACAACTTGGTGAGGAGCATATGCTCCGAAGTTCATGCCAAAATATATTTTAGTCCTTCTGGCTGATATGAAACAAGTAATTTTCCAATGTGTGTTTACTTTTTGACCTACTGCTAGCAGGCTACACTGCTGTAACTCTCCCATACCGTTGCTTTTTAGACATTGCATAGTACATAAGCTGAGACAGTAAAAATGAACAGGGAATTAAAGTTCTTTGGCCCAGCATTCATTTAACTGCCCCTGTATTTCACCAAAGCAATGTCACAGGGGCTTACATAAACAAACACAAACATAAATGCATGTAAACACCTACACGTGCACAAAAACATTTCCCCCCCCCACCCAGTTGTATTTGTAAAATCTGATCCAACTATTTTTCACAGCTACTTTTGAGAAAGAAGGGAACTGAACTGGGCTTCAGAAATATCTTTCGAGGCAGAAATTGGACTTTAGGCAAACAAAATTTATTCACTGGCACGTTATTAATGCATAATCAGTAACAGAGTTCTGTCATATACTGTTCTGAATCTCAAAGAAACTGGAGCAAGGCATATACAGTTTGACATTAGATACATTTACGTGTAATTTTATGCCCCTTTGACTTTAGTTCATGCTTTTAAATTCTAAAACTTCATTTTACTGCAAGTAGAATGCTAAAAGAAACCTTGCCTGCACTGGATAAAAAAAATCAGCTAACTCTAAATATACTTAGACCAGTTCTTTTTCTAAAAGAAAAACTTAAATAGTTCTCTGCACTATTTTATACTTTCCTCAAGTTTCTTTATAACCTACTATAACTTGTTTCAATTTTTGATGTTTAAAAACTTGAGTAAAGGTTTGTGTAAATGCCCTATTTTGCATACAGCAATAAATACAGGTGCACTTCCACTCCCAGAATCAGCTTTACTTCTTTCATTTCTGTTTCTGTAATTGGATCAATGGGCTTTGTTTCATTTTATTTTGCTTTACAGGAAAATAAGCCTTATCCCTTAAAACACATCTTAATATTATAAAAGTATTTTCACTTATTGTTGTGAAACTTAATAATCTCGTTAAGAAGCTCTCTTTAACACGTTGGGATTTAGAAAAGCTCACATATTTAAACTCGTTATTAAAGCTCAGATATTTAAATCACAATGTTTTTTATATTAACTACTTTTTTTTTCAATTTTATTGTATTATAAACTTTGCAAGTAAGTATCGCTGTTATGAGGCTTCATTTAACTATTTACACACAGTAAAAGCTTCACACATTTGGGAAAGGATGACAGTTTCCTGTTGGTATCTGTTTAGTGAGATTTTGTATTTACTCTAAAGTGAAGGATAATTTTCAGGGCCACAACACGACCAGCTGAAGCTTGAAACACTTTTAATAGGAGGGAATGATTATGCCAATAAAATGCCAAGAAGTTACAAGCACTTAGCACACACCCCCGCACACATCCTACACATACACCTAAGGAGCAACAGCCAGCATGTCAAGCCAATTTAACTTATTTTGAATTAGAGCAGGAAAGCTTATGAATATGGGGAAAACAGCAAATGTTATATATGTTGACTTCGGTAAAGTAAAGCTTTTTGCAGTGTGTCGTCATGACAGATCCACACAGTAAAGCATACCATAAGCCACAGAAACACGATCTGGATTAAACTCCAGAATTGGTTAATAGAACCGTGAATGGTCAGCACAGAAGAATGTATCAAATAGAAGAAAGGGTGAGAGAGTAGAGGTTGTTCAGCCTGGAGAAGAGAAGGCTCCAGGGAGACCTTATTGCAGCTTTGCTGTACTTAAAGGGATCCTATAAGAAAGATGGAGACAGTCTTTTTAGGAGAGCCTGTTGTGACAGAACAAGGGGTAATGGGTTTAAGCTAAAAGCTTATTATCTTAGTAGACTAAGATAATAAGGAAGAATTTTTTTACCACGAGCGTGGTAAAACACTGGAGCAGGTTGCCCAGAGAGGTGGTAGGTGACCCATCCTTGGAAACATTCAGGGTCAGGTTGGATGGAGCTCTGAGGAACCTGATCTAGTTGAAGATGTCCCTACTCACTGCAGGGGGTTTGGACTAGATGACCTTTAAGGGTCCCTTCCAAGCCAAAACATTATATGATTCTACATGGGGTGTGTTCAAATGGCTTGTGTCCAATTCTTGTATTTACAACCCAGGTCAGGGGATGCACACTGCACATACCGAATTTGAAGATTACACCAAACCAAGACAGTACTGTAAGCATGCTGAAGATCAAGATTAAAATTCAAAGTGATCACAAAATTAAATAAATTGTTCAAAAAATTACACGCTATGCCATGGCAAAAAGCACAGGTTCCATGCAGGACAAAAAAAGAAGAGCAGCACAAATACAGCTAAGGCAGGGGGAAAGGCCTACGTAACCAACCATTCTGCAGAAGCAGATCTGGGAGTGATAACAGGTCATGCGAATATGAAAAATGGAAACATCATGTTTCATTGCATGCAAACAAAGACATCCCTGAGACTGCTCTTTTCTTTGAGTAGAACTGTTATACGCAATGCTCAGTATGGCAAAAGCACTGTGTCCAGTTTGGGACATACTGCTTTTTTTTTTGTGGGTGAATTGGAGATAGTTCAGAAAACACCTCTGTTTATTCTCATTTTTCTAGATCATGGCCTTTAAAGAAAGATTTAATAAGTGGGACTTGCAGAATATAAAGCAGAGAATACTGAGGAGAACATGTCTGCAAGTACACATAAAGGTACTGGAAGAGTTAGAGAAACATCTGTCCCCTTTTTTCATGAAAATCAGAAAAAGTAGTGATTGCATTAGGCTTAAGAAATTCTTTCAAACCATAGAGATAATTAAATGCTGGAGTATAACATCTGGTGAGTTGTGAATTCGTCATCATTAGAAACTTAAGAACCAGTTAGGCAAACATCTGTTGAAGCTGACATAGGTATAGTTGATCCTACCTTCAGGCAGAGAAAGGACTGGATGATCTCCTGCAACCTTTTCCAGCTACATTTTTAAAATGATTCTTTCTCCCTCTTCTTCTGTTTCATTAGTATGCTCCTCCAGCATCTTAATCGGCTTTCTTGCACCTGATTTTAACAAGAACAACACAGGACAGTTCAGAAAGTCATGTAGACCTCACAGAGGCTTTCCTCGGTTTAGGCTTTTAATGAAGTTTTACCACGCAAGACAACAATATCACATGAACAAGCCTGTGCAATTGGCTTTAATAACATTGCAGGGCTCTTTGGTCAACATGTATATATTTCAAGTGAGAAAAAATGTTTGGGTCTTTTTACAATATGGGTTTTAATTACATTATTAGGGATGTTAACAAATCCCTGAATTCCCAGCTCCTGCTTTTGAGGTAAGAGCAAAAAGAGGGAGAAGGCGAGTGTTAGACAAGGACTCTTGTTCTCAAGATGTGATGAACTGAACTACATCTCCTAGAGACAGACACTACTACCTCTAGCTACCTGCCTCTTCTTCCCTCCAGGGTCTCTGCCTCTGTGTAACACAGGGACAAAAGAAAAGATAGGCCACAGCTTTGTGGGCCCTTCACAGCCCCTCCTAGTAAGTGCAGTGGTTGCTGAGGTCAGATACTTGCTGGTCTACTAAGGACTGGGTCTGACAAGATTCCTCTTATCCCTGTTGCCAACCACACTTTGTGATGAAGATCAAAAAGACAGACAGACAACCACAGGTAGCATGGAAGCAAGGCAGCTTTCCTTCTCCTCCTGCGATCCTAGCAAAGCCAAGAGCTGGAGCACAGAGATCATCCAGCCAATGCATCTCCAGCCCCAGAGCTGGGGAAATCAAGCTGATACAGCAGTCCATAAAGCAACTATTGACTAATGGACATGATCCCATATAAATGCAATGTTCTCCCTGGTTTGTTCCTGTACTGCATGTTTATAAAAAGTCCCTTTTTCCTGTGAGAATCAGTACAAAAGGAGCCCTGTACCACACAGAATTAATCTCCAGAGTTTTCACAATTTCTAACTTCACTTCTTTTTGGAGGGCAGGGCAAGGGGAATATTTAATAAGTGTTTCTGAAGACATGCTTCACATTTAAGGCTTTGTTGAGATTTTCAGTTAAAACAGAATAAACCTTTTGGGACAAAACCAGAAATGCCTCTTAATTGGCATGGCACATTAAACAGAAATAAACACATTGTATTGCCTACAGAGCAAAAGCCAAGGGGACATTTGCTAAGTATTCCCTAGCAAGTACTGTGATGCCTTATTTTCTAACTCACTGCTATGCTGACAGCTGAGTTTTCAAATACTCATTAAGTAAAGTCGTTAACATTTCTGTCACTTCTGTCTTAGCTTTATAAACAAATGAATTTCAAGTACATTCTCTCCTTTAAAAAGACTAAGAATAACAAAATATGGATTCTTAGGCCTCTCTCTTCTCTGTGGTTACTTGGTTAAACAATCTAGTCACGGCAGAATTTTCTACCGGGGCAAGACAGGCTCCATCATTTTCGTGTCAAGAATTTCATTACTGCTCCATTAATGTCTTGAGTGCCAGTCTGGAGAAATCTCTTGCCACTCCTGCCTACAGCAAAGAATGGCTTCTGTGCTCAATGTTGGCCTGATAGCAATTTTAATTTTTGGCAGAAATCTGTTCATCAGGCACCTAAGCAGGGAGAGTGGGATCAGGGATGCTGCTGGTTTAGAAACCGAAGCAGGCTCGTTCTCCTGGCCACCAGGGGGAGAAGACCTCCTCTGGGGTTGGCAGTGCCCTCCAAATCCCTTTACAGACGCACCTTTTTCTCTTGCTAAGACTTTTCAGAGACTTATGTCAATCAGTCTTCATGAATTAGTTATGAGAGAAAGTTGCATTTTAAGTTTTTTCTAAAGTACTATAAAACCCCCATGTAATACAATTGTACTTAACAATTAAATTATTTACATGGATCACATCCTCCTTCTGCTAATGTTGCATAATACCTTATTTCAAAATTAATCCTGTTATTTTTAATAAGGCTAAGTGCATAATAAGATATAACTTAGCCTGAGTAAGTACAGGAAAATACTGCTCTAAGTAAAAGGAACGAATCTATTCAAAGTGACTACACAGCATAACAAATACTTAAACCTTGGCTTCTAATAAAATCTGAATAAGAATGTGAAAGAAAAGAAAAAGAAACAACTCATTTAAATGTCGACTTTGTAGAGAGAGAATGTGCATTCACATTAAATTCAGAGTGTGAGGAAATAAGAAATTTAGGGGGATTCACATCTTGTGGAACAACTAATAAAAATATATTTGACATTAAATGACAAAAGGGTGAGTTATTCCTTTTATGAATACTGAATCCTACATCTCTCATCCTGAACATGTATTCAGAATTAATTCCTCATATATCTTCTGACATTGTTTTTTGCACACATTTACTTTCATTGTGGTGAGAAAAAACCAACACAGAAAATAGGATTATGTGACACAAAACAAGTTCCATGGAGGAGTGATTTAAATTACAGCTCAACTGCACCTTTTTAAGTGGCAACTGATTTAAGAGCTGGCATGAATTTTTAACCTCAATTAGGACTAAAGCTCACTATAACTTGCAGCCAGGCACACAAGCTTAGAGTCAGGACCAGTTTTGGGGTGGTGTGTAGGTAGCCCTCAGCTCTACCAACCAAAAAAGGTAGAAGTGATGCAGCAGCCAAACGTCCACTAGATGCCAGGCTTCCTTTGCGGAGCGGAGCAGTTGTGCCGGCTTCCCCCACGCTTTGCAGAGATGGCCTCTGTGTTCATCAGCTCCTGCTCATGTAGTGGACACAAGCTTTCGTGTTTAGCACTAAATCCCGATCCCACTCAGGTTCAATGACAAGCCCTCGGGATTTATCTCTGGTGTTTCCCAGAAATTTCTGAGAGAGGCAAAATGCTTTTCAGAAGGACTGAAAATAGGAGTCATTTTTAGGGACTTTTTTGTGTCCCTCTTTTCTGTATCAGCAGAAGGCACTCAGTGAAGAGAACGGGATGAGTTTTGTGACTGACATACTCAATCAGCAAACAAACCTAGTTGAACAGTGGCAAAGAAGATTGCTGTCTCTGCCTGCTGCGCTCCAGGTGCCGTCATCGAGAGGTAGGTGACCCTCCAACCTCTGGTTGTCATCAAATAGGCCATGCAGCAGTTCAAAATATTGACTTAAAACTACATTGGGGCAATATTTGCTTTCTGATTATCTCGCTTGTGTAGTTCAGAGAGCTTCCAGAGTGCAAGCATCCCTCTGCACGGGAGAAGCAGGGGATGATGGGCCAGTAGCTCTCCTACCACCAGCAGTGCCTGGGGCAGGGCACGCTCCATCTCACATGATGGACCAGCCAGAGCACCAGTGTGGGGCATGCCATGCTCTTGGCAGGACTGCACACCTGTCCAGAAGGTCACAGCTCTTTATGATGCTACTCCTTCATATTGGCACAAATTCAGGGTTTTCTGCTGGGATTTGGGTTACCTCTAAGAAAATGGCATGGTGATCAGAAGCCACACTGGCTCCAGTTTCTGAAGAGACCAGAGCTGTGTGGTGCTTGTTGTCTTATTAAATGGAGGGTGCAGTGGTCTGACCTCCCTCATCATTAGTTCAGCTCAGTAGTTGTCTGCTGTGAGTAGACACCTTAATTTCAAAGGGCTGCTTGCAGGAGAAGGAATGGAGTAAGGGCCTCTGGCAAGTTAGAAGCTACAAGAGTTAAATTAGCTTAGAACATAAACTACTCAAAAAAGTCTGCCTATATTATTCAGAAAGCCCTTTCTTGAATTCAGGATAGGATAAGGCATAAGAAATCTTTCTGAAAAAAAAACCAAAACAGAACAATTAATATGAGAAAAATCCCTACTGGAAAATAACAGTAAATGCTTGCTTTCATCTAGGGTAACATAATTGCCACTGCACAACCAACACATTTTGTTTAGTTTCATTTAAGAAAAAAAAACAAACAACAAAACTTCTTTAGTTCATTCCTTAAAATGAACTTTGGTGAATGGACTGGTTCATCAGTATTTACTATTCGTATCTGTATTTCTTCTCTCAGCTCTCAGATTTTGCCCCTGGCTCTGTGGGCCCTGTGCAGCATTACGGCTTGGTTTGCAGCAAGCATCCTGCACAGCTCCCACACACTCCAAGCAGAGATCTGGGTGCTTGAGGGTTTGAGAGAATCACTCGGAGGAGAGCAAGTTCTCTGCTCACCCACCAGCTCATCCCGATAATCCTGCCATACACTACACACTGGAAACAATTCGAGGGGATAGAATAGGGCTCTCTGCTACTTTGCCTGTCATCAGCTTCCCTGTTGAGATCAAGTTGCCTAAACGTTAATGGTCCGGCCTGTTTCATGCTCGTCATCACTGCATCCCTAAACCCTGCAAAACTGTGGTATTGAGTCAGAGTAATCGATATTTATGAAAGGATCGCTGCCGTATTAAACTCTGTCAGCACCATGAGATGGATATTTACTTTAGAACTTGATTTGCCTTGTGAGTAAAAAGGAAAAACAAAACTGGCTACAAGTATCGCATACAGGAAAAAAAATGTTATTCTCTAAACACATTAGAGGAACCAGTCATTTTACACTGTGCAGATCCTTGTAGATAGAGACATTTCTTTATTCATGTATCTCAGTGAGTGGTAAATGAGGCATGCTCACAGAAGTTATTTGGGATGGAAATGAGTCTAATTAGTCTATCCAACTTAGGAATAGCACTGTGAGGCAAGTCTGGGGAAGATGGGAGTTAGCAACAGAAACAGCAGTGGAGAAACAGAGTTATGTGCTTTCTGCATTTAAGCAGAATATTTATTTGAGGTTTCATTTGGCAGAGTAAACAATAGATAAGGGGGCAGTTCACGCAGGCAAACATTTCTAAGAAACCAGTTTTAAAACATTCTTATTTTAATTGCAGACTCTATAAGTAGCCTCTTACATATTCCTACCTTAGTTTTCAACTTCATAATTTGTTGTACAGTAAACACTAAAAAGCTGCTCAGTTACTTCAGAGCTTTCTTAATGGGTCAGGGGCAGATGTGCTTCAGAACTAAATTATACTAATAAAAACTGGTGTCTTTTAAGGTTGGCGAGGCCATAACAATGATTTTAAACTAAGCTGCTAGAATATGAACATGTATTTTATATACTGAAAAATCTTTTAATCTGCGAGAATCCATCTAGTAATGAATCACATTCTTGGAGTGAATAATTCAGCCCTTGACGCCAACCTCTGAGGGAGAATATTGTGGTCATGGTGTCTGAACAGTGTGGTAGCTATGGCTACCTATATAATTCTTAGCAATGGAAAAAAAAGTGACAATGACATTAAATTTAATCAGGTTCCCCTTTTCTGTGGTTCCCACTGGGATGAGCCACTAGTGTCTTGCCTTAAATATTCAAAGCCTTCAAAGTTTGCATGTGTTCATATACTGGGACAATATCCTGCTAATACAGAACAATGGATCTGTCATGTATTTCTCCTGTGGGTAGCCGTAAGTCTGAATTTAGTTAGTATAGGGTATTATGATTGCTGCTTCTTTTGCGATTGTCTTTACATTAGTCTTCACTTAGAAGGAAGAAGATCAGTAATGAAATGTAGGCAAAAATACAATGAACTTTGCTATTTTGGTTTGGAAATATCGAGCAAAGGACTGTGTCTTCTAAAAAAGATCCAGCTTTATTTCCAGTCACACTTCATCTGATATGAATGAGCTTGTACTACATATCACATGGCTGAATACATTTGGAAAGCACAACCTAACATATATTTAGGACAGAGAGCTTAGACTCAAACTAGAATAGTTAAATGCACAAGTTCTTTGAATTTTCATTTGGTAAAATTTATAAATACTTTTTGTGTTTTATTGACAGAGCTGGGAAAATCTGACTTTTATTAGTAGTTACCAGTGCAGGAAATTTCATTTGAATTTCCTTAATCTGCAGTAAAAGTCAGTCATGAAAAAGTTGAGACTGACTATAAATATTTGTGAGTATTGATTTGAAGTAGGTGTTTTGAAACATAGATATTTTAAATATATAGATATTTTAAAACATAGTTCTTGAAAATAAAAAAGAACAAATGGGTTTTAAGTGAGAAAGGAAAAAAGAAGGGCAATTTTTTGCTGTTAACTTGTTAGTAAAAGTTTCACAGCAGGTAACTGTGCTCAGTGAAAAACTGATGCTCTGTATCTCTTACAGTTAAGCACATTTGACAGAAAATTTTTCCGTTTATATTTTTTTGAAGAGTCCTTGCAATTAGAAAATTATCATATCTACAATGATCTTATATCTCTGACTTTTTGGTGGCTTAATGGTGCCTATCTCTCTTTGTCTGGCATAGCAAACCCAAGCCTGTACTTTTTCAGAGAATCAGAGCCACAGTTTTGCAAGCACCTCTAATAAGGTGCGTCTGATCTCTTGCACATACTCGCAAATGAAGACTAGTAAGTGAACACAGAAGCACCTGCCACTATATCCACATGCAAACCAAAGCACTTGAAAAAAGGTTATTACCTCAGCATGCCACATTCTCACAGTCTATGTTGCATTAAATGATGTGCAAATAGGATACCTATTTGTCCTGTTGGAACTCAAACTAAAGAACATGCCACTCTCTTCTACAATACAGTACATCATAAATGAAACAGGATGTTATCCACCTTTATTTATTTTTCTAGGTTATTATATGGTCGTATATGCTACTCATGTTCTTGCTGCTCAAATGCTTCTCATAGTTCTGACATGTTCATGTGAAAACAAAAAGTTTATTTCTCTTTCCCTTTCTTTGCTCAGAACAGATCAAGGACCCAGCTTTATTTTATTTTTAGGTTATTTAAAATTGAAGTATTATGTATATATTGATCATGTATGAAAGACTACATGTTTTTCCCTTTATTTTTACACCATAAACTATTCTCTAGGGAAAACAATTTCTAAAAAGATTGTTTGAGCCAGTGCAGCTTGCATCCTAACTAGAAAACCAAGATCCATGCTATGATCAGGGACATCAGTCTTATCAGCTTCATTCCCTGAAGCTGCAGCACTATAGGTATAATCTAAGAGGAGAAGTAGATGTTTAAGTTTAATTGAAAATAACATCTTTTTAGGCAGAATCTCTCCCTAAGGAGTCACAAAAATGCTTGCCCAAACAGTAGCAAGAGTAGGACTGTCCATATTTCCCAGACACCCTTGCTTCCTCCACTTGGAGATTTTCTCCAGGTGAGATACAAAGACTTCAGCCTTTTGTCTAGGGTTTTATAGGCTGCCCCACTTAGCACAAGCCTCTTATTCTGAATGCAAATTTCACACCAGTGGCTTTTACACATGCATAGACTGATGACACAGCATGCGTGCACTAGTTACAGTTCTTCCTCAATTTAACACACACATGAAGGTCGGATGTCTTGGTCTCCCCATGGATGTGTGCTGCATAGCACATGCTTCTATCCAGGAGATGCCAGATAAAAATGGCAAACCTGCTCAAGATTCCTGGTTACTTTTAAGGATGAAGAGAGGAATGAATTCAGTCTGCTCCTCTGTTCTTCCTTGCTTATTAATTACTCTATCCTTGATGGTGATTGTGCAGCCCTGCTACAAGTAATACAGATTTTGGGTTGAGACCCATCTACATTTTAATCCAGTGTTTCGTCCTGTTGTATGGACACCAGTTTAGATTTTGCACAGGACTAGATAAAATTATGTTTTCAAACAACCATAGGACTAGTAATCCAGTTTTCTTTTAACATAGGTTTTACTTATAATTTTCCTTCAACCTCCCCTCACCAAAATCAACCCATCCCTTTGGATGGGATCTTCAACCCTTGCTTTGAAGATTGTATCCCTGATATGATAATGCCAGAAAAAAGGCCTTGGGGAATGATCACCCCAGACCTGTTGACACCACAAACTGATGTCTAGTCTAATTAAGAGCTAATAATGAGCTACATGTTAAGATACAGAACAATATGAAGCAAACCAGGAAAGCTGAAAGAGAGTTTTTCTCTTGCCAAATCAGAATTGCTAACTGGCCACTCAAGTGCAAGAGACAACAACTGCTTTGACAAAACAACAAAACAACATTTGCATCTCCAAAAATGTGATGCCCCGGTTTAATCTATGTAAAGGATTGCCAGATCTTTCTCTTAAACAGAGCAGTAGCAAGTATCTAACTAGTAGCAATAAGTTGAACAGATCAGAAGCAAATAAAGGGCTGGGCAGTTGTATAAATTTGCTGTGTCCCCAAAACTAGCCACACACTTCCTACCTCTTCGCTGACACCAGAGTTTCCCTAGAAGCTCAGAAGTGTAAGGTACGTCAGTTCCATTTGCTGACCTGACTGACTTAAAATGGATACAGGGGGAAGTAGATGGTGTGTTTCCCTCAATCTGTATCTTTTATGAATATTTGGCAGTGTATCAGCTAGTTACAATGCTTTAATAATTTTTGTTAGCATTTCCCCCTGAAGTAAGTAAAGGGTGAGTTCAAAGTAAACTATTAACAAGGCATTTCTTACCCAGACTGTAGCAAATCTATAAACTGAGGCAGCTAAATATGATAACTCCTGCTAGCCAGTATGTTCCTAGATAAACCCAAATGGTAAAAAGGTACTTCGCCACAGAAATTGTCTAAATTGGTTTGGGAGAAGATATCACAGAGTTTTGAGAGGAACAAGAGTCTTCCAAGGAAGTGTTCACTAACAGCCAGCAAGGTGTGGGGCATTACATCTGAACCACAGAGATGCTAAGGGAAATCAGCATAATCATGAAAATATTTCATGAGAAAAACATTGTTATCTCTTCCCTGGACAGATCACCTCACTGATGACCAAAACACCAATTCTAATTGCTTGATGATCAGTAATTGATGCCTAGTTGACACAACTGTACATCTCTCAATGAATTTGTTATAAAGACTTTTAGCTGTGACTTTTTTCCTGCAGTAATGTATACTGATGATATAATACACACTGGTAGCTTAGTTCTTGTTTGAAATTGAGAAATATACCACTGGGGTATCAGTTTGAATTTTATCAGAGATTCTTACAGCAATGGCTGCCAGAAAGCATAAATTACCATCATCAGGGTTTTTTCTAAAAATTAGTAGTGTGCCAAGAGAGAAATGTCAGAGACTTTTTTATTCCCCCTCCTGTTAAGAGTCAAGTTGGGATCTTAGCATTAATACAAAAATTACTTCAGAGTTAAACTTCCTTTGTGCATTCAAGAAAACAATCATATTATAGTTAGGGTTTAAAGGGACCTTAGAGATCATCTTGTTCCAGGCCCCCTGCCATGGGCAGGGACACTTTCCACTAGATCAGGTTGCACAAAGCCCCATCCAACCCAGCATTGAACACTTCAGGGAGGGGACATCCACAGTTTCTCTGGACAACCTGTTCCAGTACCTCCCCACCACACAATGATGTTGTCATTGTTTACTTACTTTCTAGTTACACAGTCAGATCTTAGTGCAGGCCTGTTTAAAAATATATATGTATTTTTGCAAGTAACTGCATACTTTTAAGGCATGGTTAAATGAAGCTTTTGCAAGCATACAGCTGTGAAAATGTTTAAATCACCATTTAAAAAGTATGGATACTTGGATTCATCCTGCTATACCATAATACCTAAACTTATGTTTTGGTGCATGTTCTGTTTCCAGTGACTACAAAGTATACTGCACGTGGTTCACTTATCCTTTGATTCTTAAAATTACTTCACTGTTTCATTATCATCGTATTTAACTTCAAATTCCTAATACAGGCCCAAAACTGAAATGAACATCAGTGTATATATGTGTATACTCTACGATCTGTACATGTCTGCATAAGGATTCAGTCCTGGTATATCAGCTTCATTGTTTGCATTTTCACAATAGACACAAAAAATGATTTAGAAAAAACACCCAAAGTGCTAAATCTGCCAAATGTGATCCCGGATGAGGTAAAAGTAAATGACATGTACGCACAGTGGCCACTTCCAAAGGACAGTAACAGTCTTTAAAATAGTCACATCATCAATAAGAATTTAAACCAGAGGGAAGTCTGATCATCTCAAGATTTGGAAGAAGAGCTGTGTTACTAAAATAACGTTACCAATGGATAAAAAACCAAAACAAACCAGGAAGACCCTTTTCAAATCAAGGCAGCTAACAAGATTCAAGGGATTTCATCTTGACCAAACGGTTGGAGAAGATGTAGACTCTGGCAGGAGTGATGGTCTTGATCCCCACCATGCCACAGTAGCTGAGAAATAGGATAATCTTATATATAGTACAGATTTCAGTTTATATGGTTAATGGTGACAAATTAACATTTTTGCCTCTGACTGCTAGCTCCCCCAGCCCTGTTGTAAAAAAGCACACATACCCCAGCTATTTTTTTTGTATTTCAGATGTATTCCTTTTTCCATGGAAACTCAGTCAATCACACAATCTTATCAGCATATGATTAAAATAGTGGTTGGCCAAAATTAAAAGCCCTTCCGTCAACTTTCTACGTTAACCATGGGGAAACCACCTGACTCGCTTTCGGAGGTATACAAACACTAACCAGAAATGATGCTGCTACAAACTGAGGCTATGCAGGCTTTAATGATGGTGTGGTTTTTTATTGCTCGATTCCCTGGATCCCTGTGATAGCTCTCCAAGGGGGGAGCAATGTAATAAAAAGGGTAAGCTGATATGGCCTTTCAGAATAACAGTCTTCTTAATTGCTTTATGCGTCTCTTCCGTGGACTTGCCTCGGGGGAGCACACCCTGTTGGCAAACAGCAGGTTCTTATACAGGTATTAAACGGCAATTCCAAAGTGCACCAACTTGCGTGTGCCCCGTGGAGCTTGACTGATCCTTTATCAGTGCAGCACAGGAGTGATAAAGTTATTTATCATCCTGCAGCACAACAAGGTTAGTTGTAGCTAATTCCAAAACACGTTCCTGCAAATTAGTATAAGATTGAATGTTGAGACCATGTTAAGCCTGGGGAACAGTCTACGCATCTGCAGCTCTGAACATCCTTCTGCACCAGCAAAACTTCTGACCTGATGCCAGGTGTGTCCCTGTTTAGTATCTTGAATCCCTTCAAAATGGTGAATAGCTTTCCTGGAATGTTGGGGACCACAGGGATGCTATTGTTGTCACAAACTGAAATGTACAGTGTGACATCTTTGGTGCCCTCTTTTTGGGTAGGATTTGGTGACAAACAAATATTACACCTTTGTCATTATGACAAAGACTCAACTGTTCTTCCATTGCACTAAAATAAACCACCTAAGTTGGCACAGTTGAGTTTCAGATTCCAGGGGACAGTGAGTCTCTCTTGGGAGATACTGTTCTTTATTTCACAGACTGACGTACACGGACAGTATCAGTTTGGGACATATTTGATTCTGTTTTGTTTTTCTGGTGTTTGTGAACTGGCCTGTAAACTCTGCTTGCTTCAGAAGCTAGTCACTCCAGACCTCATGGGACGTGTAGCTTCCTCAGTCTCATAAAGTATCAAAGCCACAAGCTTGTGATTGTGATATGAGGAATTTTTAGCTGCAGTGTTTAAATTGAGAGAATCTTTGAGAAATCCAGGAACAACTGAATCATTTATGATCAATTAACACCATTATAGTAATCAAGCACCAAAGGAGTGAGGTAGCTACAATATATAGTGATTAGAAATAGTATTATATGCCAAGGGCTTAGCATAACAGCTGACTACATGCCTGATTGCTGGAATACGTTTTCTCTGCTCACTCCTCTCCATGACCCTGCAGGACTAAGGCAGCTGTGATAGGAGGAATAGATTCTACACCATGCTGGTGGGCAGCTGGCTGCAATCTCCAATTTCCTCAACCGTGCACTAAATGGATTTTAAAGGGAAGGAGAAAAAGGTCTTCCCTTTTCATGATGGGTCCTTGTGAGACTGGAGACAGCATTTCTTTGCTTTGCTTTGAGACTGAGAAAGTATTTCAAGGATGCTTCTCTCTAGCTTTGGGGAAAAGTCTACTTAGAACTGCATCTTAAGATGGCCTAATCAGGATCTGTCTGCATGAGTGGCAGAGAAAGCTATGCCCACTGCTCTTAGAAGTGAGAAATAACCCAATAAACATTTTGGCTTTCCAACGAAGTAAGAGGGCAGAGCTGTGACAGAGTAATGAAAGAACCCTTCCTTAATTCTTGTAGACAGACATTTTATGCCCCGGTGTGTATGTCAGTTGAATTTTGAAAGATATTTGCAGCTTTCATAATTTGTTTCCTTGCACCACAGTTCAATATCAAATATTATGTATGCTCTTTGCTCCTAAAAATATTTTTCCTTTTTTCGATATCTAACATACTTACAAGAGCAAATTTAGTTGGGGAACAAGGAAAAATTCTGTTAGTAAGATAAATAGAGAAAAATAACTTGCTAAGAAAGGTAGGCCGCTAAAAACTCACCAAGGGCACACCAAACAACATAAGGACATTTTTCTCTTGTAATAGCTTGCTGGTTTGCAATTGCATACATCTTTGCCCCTGTATGTCACTACATATTACCTAAAATATGTGTGTGTGTGTATTTCCTACATTCAGAGTTAGTATAAGTTAATCAAAGTCCTGTTGGGAAACTTTGATCTATTTCTGTATCATGTGGATGCTGTGCCTCACAAACACCCATAGACAAGTTGTGTTCCATTTCTCATATTGTGCCTACTACAGCCTTTGAACCTGCAACTTTGGAAGAGTGGCATGTGGTGATGTAGAAGTACAGTGAATCTGCATCAGTCAGGCAAAATAACTAGTCCAAGTGTTCTTGTTGTTTGTTAACATGCACTGACTGTCTCCAACCCAGCTTAGTGCTCTTTGCTTTTGTGTGATGTCAGGGAAATTCTTCCTGGTAAATAATAAATATTTAGTAGGCCTTTCATAGATTAAATATGTCAGTTTCTAGATTCTTGCACATTTTGAAATGGAATAGGAAACAAGGGCTTAACTGTTCCCTTAATAAAATTATGTGTTTCAGAAGACAGCTTGGATCACCAAAAATGGCGACACAGAGCCTGTAACTTTCTTGACAATTCTTCTGGTGGCTTTCAACCTTTTTACCTCCGAGTCTCCCAAATTATGCAAACTAATTTGAGAAATCCTGCAGCTGAGTTGCTCTATTTGTGCAAACCCTGGAGAAGCAGGGACACCTGACTCCTGTCCGCTGCAGATGTTGATGGATGTCCCCAAGCAGCACTGGGTTCAAGTGCTGGGATTCCGGGCGCACAGAGCGTGCGCTGCTCTTCTCTCAGATGCCGTATCAAGAGCTAATGTGGCGACAAGACGTGCCAATCCCCGAGGTTCAGTGTCTGGTAGTTAGACTCATTACAATTAGTCAACTTGATATATTGTTTACAATTTACACCAAACAAGCTTGGGGCTAATTATGACTTAGCTAGTTTGTCTCTTTGATGTCAAGATCCTCTGCGGGAGGTCCAGCTAGCGAACAGCAACTACATTTAGTCTCAAGCTCAGGTAGAGAGAATCAATGTGGCCTTCAAATTCAATTGTAGCTATGCAGAGTCCTCAGACCTTAAGAATTATATTAGCAGCTAATAAATCTGCTGTGAATAGATTTATTTATACATCCTCTTGAAGCACCTACTATACAAGAAAGCAGCAATTAAGAAAAAAACCCTACAGCTGTGAATTTCATCCATTGCTTAGTGTGTTCAGACACAGCAAGTCTTCATCCATACAGAATGCCATGAGATAGTCCCAATTATTGCTTCATTGCACTCAAATCTATGAATTGCATTTCTGGTTAAAATTGCATTATTATGAAAGCGATAGCATAAAAGATAGATTATATGACCCTTTCACATAGACTTCTAGGTTCACTCTACCCTTGTGTTGCTAAAATAATATTGTATGAACTAAAGCTATGTGATCAGACATGCCAATGTATTTATTCAATGATTTAGTAAAGGTTTTGAGGAGGAAACTAGATCTAGTCAGAAGTGAAATAAGAAAGTAAAGAGTTTCCAAGAGAGTGTAGCGCTCCTTCTCTTGATGAGAAAAGTCAGTCACAAAAATCCTCTTTGCCTTGGACACCACTGTCAGATCAATGACCATGACTCTCACTCTCACCTTTGGCACTGGTTGCATAACTCATGCTAGAACTGATTGTCCCACAACATGTCCTCAGTGGCAAGAAACACTACGGTAAGAAAAGTCTGGCATCATACAAGCTCTCTTAACAGCTCTTAGATCAAATTTTTACATTTTGTAACTACAAGGTTGGTTTTTGTAGCCTTCATTTTTGTGGCTCAGCATAGGAAAAAAGTTTCATGCTTCTTTTGACTTGGTAGCAGTAATAAACAACCTGCAAACTGGTTTTAGCTGACAACTATGGTGGTGAATCACAAGACAAAGTAGTATCCTCTTTGTTCTTGCCTACTTGGATGGAGTCTGCCCTGCCTCTCACAGAAGTCAAAATGTACATCTATTCCCACAGTAAGGTGACATGCCGGGGTGAGAGTTTATTCCCTAATTTGTGCTTTACAGTTCTAACTGCACTGAGATTATAGACAACATTTAAAAACTATAATCAGAATTTATTTCTACAATACCTGAATCAGTTTTGATCCCAACCTTGGCCTAAAAGATTGTCACCTTTGGGTGACAACTGTCACCAGTTGGGGTGGTGGAGGGAGTGAATTCGGTGGAAAAAGTCTCATCTCTCTTTCTGAAAAGTTAAGTAAAAAACAATAGTAACAATTTAGGACCTCCAAGTAAACACCGCCTTATTCCTGAACTGCAATTTTATCAATTAGTGAAGAAGTAATTTTTAAAAAGAAAAAAGATAGGTGAAAACATATGTTAGAAAAAATCTGAATAGTTTGAATTTTACTGTAAATTCCCAGCCATTTTGTATTGTCTTACCTCTCTCTCTTTCTGTGTAATCACAGCAAAATTTGTTTTAAAAAAAAAAACAACCAAATTTTTAAAAAATTGTTGTCATGAAAATACTGAAATAAGAGTGGATAATCAGACAAGATGATGCTTGTAAATGCCACTTTACTTGTCTGCCTCCGAAAACACTACTTGTGAGTAACATTGATGAGGAAGAATCTCAGGTAAAGTACCTGAAAAAAATACCATGCCTAAAGTGAAATCAACTCAATTTTGCAGACCTTATTTTTAAAAGATATTTCAGTTGTATATTTATCCCTTCAAGTGTTAAAAAAAAAGAGAGAGATGTCACAAACTTTCAAGCTAGAACTGGATGCAAACTTTCCCCACCATTGTAGGCAGCCAGTCACCTTATACACAGAGACAGGGATTAACTGCGACTTTCAGACCCATGGTTTGCATTAACCCATCTCTGCCACACAGAGAAATCTGCAAATTGAAATACCAACATCTAAGTAAGTCCTAACCAGCTTTTTCATGAGCCTTTAGCTTAAGACAGGAGCTTTCTACTAGATTCCTTTACGGAATAGCACACTGGGTCAGATTCTTCACAGGAACTGAAGTCCTCCTGAAACTTCACATGCATATCTAAGAACATAACAGCAGCCATAGCAGTTATTTTCAATATTGAAAGATACACAATGGAAAATTTACTAGTTACAGATGGGATTTTCTGTTTCTTTTGAAGCTGAGGCACCATTGTTTTGCAGCTATGGCTGCTGTTATCTGCTATGTTTATTCCACATGAAAATCTCTGACCCCTGCATTCCCTATGTCATAAAAAGAACAAAGCAGTGAAAATGGATTAATAAAAGTCTTCGACTCTACTAGCAAAGCAGTTACAAGCATCAGTAATTTGAGTTGAAGAATATGTTCTCCAAGACTAAACACCTCTTCTTTGTAGTCTTTTGACCCACAGGAGCCTGCTTCTTTCTCCCACCGAGTAAATTCACCTGACCAGCTGGTAGCAAAATTGTGTTTCCATTCCTCCTGTGATAAAAGGATAAAGTTAGGGGAATGTTATAATGCCTTTATAACATGAAAACTGGTGGTGAATCTGAACCACCTGAGTTCTGTCTCTGCAGGACAATGATAAATGTCCACTTGAAGTGCAAAGATCAAGTGCTGGGAGAGCAAGGTCAGATGCTTTACATGACATCTAATGTGACTGTCATTTCTCAGGCTCGGTAGCCGATGGAAATGTGGTGACAGGATGAACCAATCACTAAGGGACCATGTCTGGCATTTAACTAGAGTGCAGTAATTCCAACAGTGCCAAATGATTAGAGATCTAATTGCCATTGTCTAATGAGTTCCTCTGTGACGTGGTGTGTATGTTCAAAAAAGTGTTAAGCAGAGTCTGGCAAGGTACTCTCACTAAAAATACATTTAAGAAATATTTAATTCTGGTTTTCTACTCCTAAATAGTCTCATGAATTAATAAAAGGTTCCATACCAGCATATCTATAAATAATGGATGACTGTTTTGCTCTTTTATTGGGAATTACCTTTCTATATGTTCCAACATTTGGCTCTAGGGAAATACTGTTGACTGTATTAAATGCCCCTTCAAGACCATGAGAATTATACAATTCAATTTTTTGTTTTAAAAATCATTATCAACTTCTTTTCTTTGAAGAGTATATCACCTAATGATTGTTTCAATGTACTAGTGACAGATACAAGATATAAAAGCGTTGATTAAAGGAGTGGAAAATACAATTTATTGGGAGACTGAAGATCTCCAAGTATTCCAGTTAAGGTGACTTGATCACACTTTCTGAGCACCTCTGGGAGAACAGAATTCTGGTGACAGGTTGCTTTTCATTTGATTTAATACAAACCATTATACCATCCAGTGGTGTCATATAACAAGTGTTACTTGGGTAAACTCATCCACAAAATTAGATGTCCCTTTTTAAAATGGGATAGTAGTTAACCAGTCACACAGTTCCCAAAGGCTGTCATGACCTTTCTGTTCCTAGCAATGTTTGATGGTCCAATGGCCTGTGTAACACCAAGGAATCCTGCGGTGGTGTGATTCCCATCTGCTCACGTAACCTAAACATTTCCACTCGGATTCAGATTTTGACACTTGCCTGTGCTTTTCTCTAGAACCCTGATTTTTTATTTGTTCCTGTTCCTGAAAACTTTAAAAATCATGCAGATAACTAGAAGTCTCATCAGCGGAACATCCCCCGACATGGGTTTTTATCTGCTACTGAAGTCCGCCTTCTTCCTAAATGGGGAGGTCTTCTAAATGCCTCTCCACGTCACTTTCAACTCCTAAAGGTCAGACCAAAGTGAACAAATGTAGGCAGATAAAGTTGGATGCAAAGGGTTCTGAGCTTTTTTCGGATCCTGTGATTGACAGCTAAGGCCTTGCTCAGTGACAGTGTCGCTTGAGAGACCCTACACTTTTTTTCCCAGGTTTTCTGCAGTCTCTGGTGTCACAGGGGGACAGCCCCCTGTGGTAATGCCAGGCTCCTCACTGTCAGGGGGCTAAGACCTGGACTAATTCATTGCGGTGCAGTTTAATTAAACTGCACCGGAGTTGTTTCCCTGGTAAAATAAGTGTGGGAAGAGAATGTGTGTCAAAAGAGACATGCCTCTTACTGTGTGTGCTTTATTGTTACACCACAGCTAATATATTGTGGGAATTCCCATGGAGTCAATGATAAACTATATTATCAAGCTCCATAAAATAGGCATTCTACTAGTGAGGGTTACTGTAGCCCACAATTCCATTAATCCTCTTAATTTATTATATTATAGCTGTATGTGAGGTCTCATAAATTTATTATACCCTTTTCATCTTGATAAAAATGCTTGTTTCTCCTCTCAAATAAAAACCCTTATTATTTGTTGTGTCTGTCTCTAAAAAATAAATGTATCAGCCACTTGCAAGAAAATATGATTATTGGCTGAGAAATGTAAACTGCACTTGACATGTCTTCTGCCATAAAATTAAAGAATTTTATTAAACCTTGCTTTCTGAGTACAAAAACCAGTATATGAAGACCCATTGAATTTTTATTTGCTTTTGGTTTAGAGCATTGCATTCTCTTTTATTTATATCTATCTATCTATCTATCTATATCTATCTTTACAAGATTTTTTAATTTAAAGCCACAAAACCTGTGTCTGGCAGCTTTGTCTTTTATGAAGAAGGCAATTTTTGAGACTCAACATTACATGTCTCTTGGAAATTGATCTGGGTGGCAAATAAAATAATTCCCTCTTTTAGGGCATTTCACATGAGCAAAATAAGTGACAATAAGTTATGTTCCAGTAATCTATGCAGAAACATTTGATATATGTTAATATATGTGCTGTGTTAGGTAAGTCTCTGATGAATATAGAAAACTTTTTCCCTATAACTTGTGTCCCTGAAGGGGATGCAGAGTGGCCTTCATCATTCATGGGGACTTAATGGGTGGGACTGACTTGCTTCAGCCATGGTCCGAAGAGAGGAAGTCCTCAATCATGGTTCAAAGCAAAATATGAAGATGATCTCAATTTAGTGGAGTCTCAAAATGAGCAATGTCAAGTTTGTTTGGGGAACACAGGAAAGGCTGTGGTGATTCAGCCCAAGGGCCACTCTAGTCCAGTGTCTCTGGTGGTGGCCAGAAGCAGGTGCCTGATTGAGAAAAGGACAAAGTATATGACACTTTCCCCAGCTACTATCTCAGACTGTTTTCAGCTCAGAAGATTTCTCAAGAGTGATGTAGTTTGTCTTATTTACTAATCCTTCATGGATCTATCCATGTTTCTATGTTTCTCCATTCTCCTCTTGAACCCACGTCAACTTTTTAAAATCCATATCCTTTGAAAAGGAGTTCCATGGAGTGACTTCACGTTGGGGTGAAGAAACTATCTTCTTGCATTCATTTTGACCCTGTTTCTTCATGGCATCATCTGACAGTGCTAGATTTTGTATTGGATGAACATCCCTGTCCATTCTCTCCATGCTGTTCCTTATTTTGTTGATCTTTGCTATCTTCCTATATAGTCCTCTCTTTTGCAAGATGAAGAGTCCAAGCCTGCTCAGTTATTCCTTGTGCTGAAGCCACTACTTGGACACCCATGTTTTAAGGACAGGATTTCCTAACCTTCCTGTATCTTTCTTCCCTTTTGGATTCTACACCCAATTGTCAAAGTATACTATAAGCTTTGTTATGTGATGACCACCTACTAATCCAGCTCTCCTTGTGAATAGAGTGCAAGAAAAGTGCTTATCCAGAGCAGCCATTAAATCATGTCAGGTTTATCAGTGGACAATCCCTCTTCTTACTCCTTACAACAAATAAGGCTACCAGGTTGGTCAATATTTGTGCACTTATTTACTACAGTGGTGTTTTTTCCCCCTGAATACTTGATGCCTTGCACTGTCTTTGTTTTAAGATGTGAGCTGCTGTGGTTGAAGACTTTTGTCAATAATTTACTGAAAGAATCTCTCAATTTGTGCTCAATCAGACCTTAGATTTACATTAAAGTAAAAAGGAGGAACAATTAATAAGCCCACTTGCTGCCTGCTAAAAGCTAAGAAACTGCAGAAATAAGGGCACCTGTATCATAGAAGAGGTACTCAAATCTGGAAGATCTTTGTAAGAAGCTTGCAGGATCTGTGCATTAAACTGGCTCAGACTACTCCAGCAGGTCCCAGGCTCTGTGTCATGGCAGTCAAAAATAAACTGAAGCTCACGTCACCTGAAACAGGGAGCCAGTTCTTAAAGCTGGAAATACCTACCACCGAGGACATTCACTCTCAGTAAACACAGTACCAAAATCTGTTCAAGCCCCACTGAAAAGGTTTGAAGCATGGGGAAAAGATATTGGAAAACCTACTGAATAGGAGACTTCCAATACTTGAGATAGGATAATCTAAATGAGTCAATGAAATATAAAATCTCCCCTATGCTACATTACAAGAGATGTCAAAACTAGCACATTTCATGGATCTATAAATTATAGAAAATTGCTAGTGTTACAGATTACTTTTAAACATAAACAAAAAGGCTGAGGGGGAAAAAAAAGATCTTTTAAGGTGGTCTTAAAAGATGAACAGGGAAGGAAGGGTAAGAAGGCTAAGAAAAGTTCTAAGCAGAAACTCTCATGTGAAAGAGGATTCAGTGTTATCTCAAAAGCCAACCAATTTTCTGTTTCAACACAGTTCCCTGTTCCAAGCTAGACAAAGTCACTTTTTAGAAGATTATTATTCCAAGAAAAGTGAAGCTGTTAGAAGTGTCTGATTTGGTGTAATTAACATGCAGTTAACATGACGCAAATTATTTCATTGGTAACCTGGGAGGAAAAAGAGTTTTGTAACAGCCTGAAAAGTAGCAACTGGTAGGTATTTCCTNGCCAAGGTAAACCCACCACAGCATGCCTTTGCTGAGATCCTTGGGGAAAAACAGGATCAATTTAAAACTGCACTAAGAGTGTAGCATCACGAGCCTGGGTGATTAGCAAAGCCAGGAACAATGCTCAGAGAACAGTGCGAGTATCCGCACCAGCACTTACCCACGCTGTGTGTATGGGGAGTGGGAGTTGAAAAAAGCTCCTGTTCTCCAAAACAGTTGTTTTGTTTTATCACCATAGGGGGAAAACTTTTCCCCTCAAGCTGTTTAGAATAACCTGATGAGAGTTGCTTTCTATAAATCTTTATGGAAACCCTCAATGTGGAACCTGCAAGTCCAAGAGAGGACTCACTCATTTCTGTGCTGATCTGTACTGCAGTGTGTCTTCAAACAAAGATACTAAAACTAACAGAACAATGGGATTTACTTGACAGTGACAGAGATAAAAATCTGCTCCACGTCATAAAATCTACCTTTCTCTCCACGATAGCCTCTTAACTGGACCAGAAAGGGATACTGGACTTTTAACTGCCTTGAATTAGCAATCTATTCGGTAGGGAATGAACTCCCACTCGTGTCACCTCTTGGCGTGGGCACTTTTAGACTGTTGGTGTCTATAAGCTTCTGATCTCAAAACAGAAGAAATAACTTTCAGATATTAAACCAAGTATGTGTCTTGAAAACCACTAATGTGTTATTAGTTCAACATTTAAACTCTTAGGCCACATTCCTGTTACTACTTCTGAAACCACAGTGAAACATGCCTTCCACAGCTGCATTAGGCATCACAAGATAGAGAAATACTTGTGAAAACCTGAAGTGGATCATAGGCTGTCTGTGCCATGAAAAGTGATCCTGCTTTGGCTGTCTATCAACCCCATTGCTAAAATTTCAACAAAAATTGTAAGACTAAATAAGAGTGAGGTCTTATGTACCACAGAGCTGGTACATCCTGGGTCACCACTTCATAGAGACACTCACTGTTTGAATGGCAACATTTCGCATACTCTGTCCCTCCTTGACCCTTTCCTTTCTGCCAAAAGATGGTCTTTGTTCTTCAAATAAATACATTGCTTGTGATGATTTGATTGTGTAGCACAGCCCTGTGCTAAGTTGTTTTCTCAGTTAAGGACATCTTCCTCCAAATTTAGGTGTGGGTTTCCACTGGCCAGTGGATTGTTTCCTGCCTAAGGATGCCTGCTTTTTAAATGCAAATATCTATACCCTGCTTGTAATAACAAAACAAACAAACAAACAAAAATCACTATGAGCTGCCAGTGTGAGACAATTCCTCACTCTGGATTGCAAAAGTTGCTTTTTTATGACTGAACAGTGTTCAATAGTTATTCCTTATGCTGCAATCTTAAATGTGCAGTCATATTTTCTCTATTTCACTTACCCATATTTAGAAGCCAAGTGATGAAAACAACCCAAATCTTTAAACCTCTTTATAATTGGTATCCTCAAACATGAGCAAATTTGTTCTATGCTATATTAAAATTATCCATTTTCACATAGGAAATTGATTCATCAGAATTACCAACCTATAAGAAGTGTGTTTCAAATTCAGTTTCATGCAATACACATTAAATACAACCACAGGTTATGACTATCACCTTAACTGTTAGCACGGAGAGACCTTTAAGCAGTAGATGTTCACCATGCATTTGGAGGACATTTCTCTGTTTTCACAGAGAACATTTACTGCCTGCCTTTTTTTCTTTTCCTTTTTAAACTAATTTAATTCTAGATTTTGTCTAGTCAAAATACAGTATTTGAGACAGAAGGAAAATGGACCTGAATATGAAATTTTATCCCATTTATCCTTTTAGCATGATACTAATAAGATTGAATAACACTCCCTATTAGTAATGGACATTGGCTGATTTGGGTGTGATTTGCATTGCTCAAATGTTTTGGGATACCTGTATGACTACTGCCATTCATTGAATAGAGGTGGAGAATATGGTCTACACATAAATTGAGGCTTAGCATTTTTCTACCATATACAAAAGTGATCCATCTTGTAGAAAATACTTGGCTTTTAAAGCCAAGCTGTGCAGATTGAGGGAGCGTAAAAACGCACTCACTGACTTGCCTTGGCTAACATCTCTCATAGACAGATTAACACTCCATTAGTCACAGATGCAGGAGGTATGCTCAGGAGAATTTATTACACACATAATCCAGTGGAGAGATAGGATTCAGATTCTAGAAGGTATTTTAGACCAACTACCATTAATTGCAATAGAAAAGAGGCATTGAGGTAGTACACGGATGTGAGTATGAGTACTTCTGTAGTATACTAAGAGTAACAAATATGCACAGACACCAGGAAAAACTCTGTAGGACAGTTTTCTAGAGATCCACCTTATATGTATAGACTAGATTGAGACTAGGGTCATGTGGAGATTAAAGCTTTGGTTTCTCAAGGAGGAGGAAAGAAAATTCAGTAGGATTTACTGCGCACAGATACTAAAATCACTACCTGTGCTTTTGTAAGTCAACAAGAGAAGGCAAACCTCACATTATTCACCAGTGTTTAACTCAACTCACCAAAACTTGTCAATTCTATTAGAACAGATCCTGTTATTAGTTAATTAACTTGGGAAAATGCATGTTTAGGAAAAGCATTGCCATTTCCATTTTGTAAGCATACTTAACTCTGTAGACTCATAGGACCCAAACTGACATGGGAAAAGACATAAGATATTCATAGAATTAAACTATTTTTAGCTGTAGGATGGTTTGATATATTTGATTAAAATTGGAATTAACCTGTCATACAAGACAATTTTCCTTAAACTGTATTTTAAGGAAAAGTATGAATTCAGGACAAATATGAATCCATGACATGTACTGCACTTCATATCTTATTGACACATTAAGAAACTACAACAGCTGCACATCTTATTCAAGACTAGGTATGCACCAACCTACTAATGAAGTTACCTCTAGCCCGTACAGCAATCCGAACCCCAAAAAATCTCATATACAAAAGTTTGTAAGAGCTGATTTGAATCAATGACCAGAAGGTTGACACTGGAAGGCACTGTGAGAAAAGTGAACACCAACAAAGAGGACACTTCAGGGAAACAAGCATGCCACAAGGTCCCTTGCTTTGGAAATCAAGAGGCTTCTGCTTTGAGTCTATACCTTGGCCAAACTCAGTTGTGACATGAAGGGGTAAGAAGGTGCAGGCTAACGGTACACCTTTTACGTTGCTTTCTATTTGGAGTCTGGAAATGTAGTTGGGAAGAAAGATCAGAGGCTTACGTGACTTGGCAAGGAAATAGAGATTCAGGGCAGAGAGGTGTGTGGACAGGGAAAGGGTCCAAATGTGAACTACTCTAATAAAGTTGAAAAACATTCATTTCATACAATGTTCTTCCAAGTTTATTGTCAGCGGTCCTGAATTGACAGCATGTAGTGAGGCTTGAATTTAAACAGCCTCCAATGACGGTGATTTGAAGAGGCTGTTCAATTTTAAAGCAAAAAAAGCCATTACATCTTTATCTGAAGGAAAGTTCAGGGGGAAAAAAAAGGGGGATGAGAAAGCTGTGCAGTTGGTCGAGGTTGGGAATAAGATCTAATAGAAATACATGATACAGTCTCTCCACCTGGGGAATTTCTTTCACTATACTTCTGCGAGGACTTTGTTTTTTGCAGTACTACTGTAACTTACAAGTTATCTTGTCATGACTAATACCTAGTGAACAGGTGAAGCGAGTAAAATCTCACCTGTCCCTTCCAAATCTTTATATTACTGTGGTGGGTTGACCTTGGATGGCTGACAGACATCCACTCAACTGATTTCTAACTCCCCCCCTCAACAGGACAGGGGGCAAAAATAAGATGGAAAAATCTGTGGTTTGTGATAAAGAAAGGAAGATCTCTTACCAATTATCATCCTGGACAAAATAGAGTTTACATGACAAAAATTAATTTAATTTACTGTCAATTAAAATAGACTTGGATGGTGAGATTCAAAGATGAAATTAAAACACCTTCTCTCCTCCCAGTTTTCCCTGGCTCCACTTCTTCATTCCTGACTCCTCTACCTCCCCAGTCCTCCCCCTGTGCAGCAGAGGGGTATGGATTTGGGGGATTGCGGTCAGTTGATAACAACCCCTTCTTTGCCACTCTTTCTTTCTCACCCTTTTCCCCTTCCCCAGCAGGGATTCTCAACAGACTACAGTCTTGCAGATAAACCTGCTTCACCATGGGCCCTCCATGAGCTACAGGGGATCTTTTGCTCCAGTGTCTAGAGAATCTCCTCCCCCTCATTCTTTCATTTTGATATTTTCAGGTCTGTTTCTCACTGTTTTTCCTTGCTCCTCACTGCTGGGCAGCATTTTTCCCTTTCTCAATTACATTTTCCTAGAAGCACACCTGTGCCCTAGAGCAGGTCCACTGGAGCCAACTGGCACCACCTGTGTCCAGCATGGGTCAACCCCCAGCCTCTTCCCACAGGGGCCATCCCTGCACCCCCCTGCTACCAGTACCTGGGCATCTGTGCCCAGTACAATTACTCATAAAATTTTAGTGATAAGGCCATAATTTGGCCTTTTTTAAAACAAAACAAAACAACAGCTAAAGAGAGTGAGGGTGAATGTATGCTAAAGGACAGCAACCCAGATATACATGTGATCTCCCTCCAGCACCTCCTGTTTACCCGTGCTTAACTGCTTACACTTCAGATTTCTCTTAATACATTAAAAGGGATATGTTAACATGTTTGCCCTTGATAACTGACCACAACAAAGCAATTACAAATTATACTGCAGGTGACAATCCTACCTCCCTGCATTTAAGGAAATGTCTCCCAAAGGCTTTTTAAGCATCTCCCGGTGAAGTGCAGCCTTGGTGGGAGGAGGAAGGACTCCCTACAGCAGTTTCTGTGCTTGCCCTCAGGCAGGCTCAATTCCCATACTCAGCTCAAGCACAGCCTGTCTTGCAGTAACCCCAAATTCGAACATGCCCGACACAGCCTCAGTCCCGCCAGACATAAATTTTACTTACACATCTCCAGCCTGCCGCCAGGGCTGGTAGGAGCCTTGTGTCTACACTGAAGATGTGCTTCCAGGGGGTGGTGACAGCTCTCAGAAGAAAGCAGTGAGTGAAAGGGAAACATGACAGGGGGCTCTGTCTGACATGGACCTTAGCAGCATGGGAGAGGTTGCGGGGATGGCGGAGGGAGTCAGCACAGTCTGGCAGGGGACAGGACGGTCCACATTCATTCTCACCCTGAGACAGAGCCTTCTACCAGCAGCTCGAATCAAAAAGAAAAGACTGTTTTATAAGGAAAGTTTCAAGGCATTAAAAAAGAGTCATCATTACATAAATGATGTAAATTACAAGGAAGCAAAAATGTAAATGGACTAAGAGTAATATATATTTCTGATCAAAACAAAGACTATTAGCCTCAAACTACTCACACAGAAGCCAGTATTTTTTTTTATAACAAGATCACCTTCTGCCTTGACTGTTTATGTACTTCATTGATTTGTTTGAAACTCTTGTTGAGGACTGTTAAGAATTTGGAGTAAAGCAGTGCATTGCTAGAGACCCAAAACACCATGTATGTGAAATAACTGAGAAAATAACTTTTAAAAATCTCAGGAACTGTCTAAGAAATAATGTCAACATTTTCAAATATAAGTTTCCTGTCTCTAAAACTAAGAAATGAAAAGATCAGAGCTCATAGCCAGTGTTAAAAAAGTTAAAAGCTGAAGCCCAGCATTTATACATGGATTAATTTCAGCAGTTGTGATTGATTACTCCGGTCAGAGAGCAGTTTGGCTCCCACTATAAGCTGTTTTTATCATGTACAGAATTCATCTTTGCTTAAGGGAGAAAAATACCTGTTCACAGTAACAGTTTAACTATACCATACACGCTCTGGAAAGAAAACAGGCAGTGAATATAAAGGCAACAGCTGCTTTTGCACAGGACTTGGATTCCCTGGATTTCGTGTTGCTCTGCCTGCTCTTGCAGATGAAGCAGGCTGGTGGAGCAGAGGCTATAGAAGGTACAGGCTCATGCATTTGTACCACACAGCTCCTGACTGAAGAGCAGTCAGCTTTATGAATCCAGCCTTGAATTGAAAAGTCTGAGTGCTGTGCCTTTGTTCTTATTTTGCTGGTTTTGTTTTTGGTTTGGGGGAAAAGTACCAATGCAGGCCTAGGAATCCTAGCTAAAACTATAATATAAAACAGTAAGGGCAGTTTACCCTGCTTTGATCTGAGGATAAGGGGAGCTGGCAGTCATTTGAAAGAATAATGTCCTTCAGAGATGCCCTTGAAGAGTATTATTATGATTTAGGCTCTAACAACTAGTGAAGTATGTTAAACATAGGACTGATTCTTTTTTAAAGAGTTTGTTAAATATAGTCACTCATTTCAGTAAGTTTTAAGGTCAAGGTAAATTAGAAACATGCACTTATTCTATTAGAGAGTTCAATCAGAACAAAACAACAGTTCGTCATGGAGCAAAACCACCCATATTTTTAACACAAATTCTTGGAAAACTAAGTTAAAAAAATAACTTGCAAAAAACATATATCTCACTTTCCTCATATATGTTATCAAGCAGTGTGCATCTTTATTAAGTGCAAAACAGAGTCTTGATATGGAGACATTCTTAGCACCACTGAGTAAAAATCACATTAAAACATATTCCAGAGACATAGTGGAAGTGTCTGTCAGGAGCAGATTGTGTTGCTACATTAGAAAGCCAAACTGAGTCCCAGCATTACCAGGCTGGTAAGGTCTGTGAACAATGCCAAGATAACGTCTTAAGTTTGTTAGGTGAAAAAAAACCAAACAAAACACATCACCTGTCAGCTATCATCTTTGGCCAGCACCTGGAATACAACAAAATAGCTCTGCAAGGGGGCTTCATGCAAGTCTCTTCTGCCACAGTGGTGCAAACACAAGAGCAGACATGGTAGGAAAAATTGCACAACAGTGTGGAAACCCATCTGGAAAATAAGCAATTAGGAGTAAGAAGTGGCTGTCAGTCACCGGCCAGGCCATCAGGCCCTTTCTGAGCATGCCATTATGGCTGTAGATGTCATGTCTAGCAGCCCCAAGCATTTTGCTTGGCTAGAGACTTTTAGGGACAGAAATTCAACTAGGACTCCCAGAGAAAGCCAGGGTCCATGAATGAATGTTCTGAATGAACAGAAATACTGTCTTACAGTGGCTATGGTCAGAGGTTATAACATGTGAATTCACATAAACATGATGCTTCACTGGAGAGGAACTAAAACACTTGTTGGCATAGACCATCTGAGAATAGAAGGGCTAAGAGGAAAGAGTTCCTCCAAAAAGGGGCTTACTCAGTTTTAAAAAAATAAAAGTGAATCAATCCAGATTCACGAACCTGGCCACTTCTCAGGTGTTTCCTAACACAAGTCAAAACCAAAATGAATTTTAAAAAACATTGCCAGAAAGAATTACACAAGTGGCAATTCTGAGCATTTGTGCTCCATGGGACATACCCTCCTTTCAGAGGAGTACAGAAAGGGCTAACTTGGTGCCCTGGCAAAACTCAACACAGGTAACTCCATGCTGACTACTGAATTTCTTGGTATAGCGTCAGTGAAAACAAGAGACCACAGACTCTTTCACAGGGAGCTCTGGAAAACTTCTGTCTGAATTAGTCTTGCAGGCACAGTTTGTGAAACTCTATGAACTCTTCCAGGTTCTCTAGCACATAAATTGCTATATAACTGAAGAGCGGTTATTATTAAAGGACAAATTATTATTTAGCAATGAGTTGAAGACAAGAGAACGAGAATTTGCTTGTTTCCTTTGTAGATTACTTAGATTGTAAAATAGAACTTCAGGCAAAAAGTATCATTCGCCATTAATTTCTAGCTCAGTAGATGCAAAATATTTGTTATACAGAGTGAATGTGGACCTCTATTAAAGTGCAATATTTCCTTCTGTCTGTTTAAAGATATCAGAGATGAGAGTGCAGAGGAGAAATGCCCCTAGGGAAAGCCAGCTAAATTCTGCTTGTGATGAAAAGAGCCTGGAATAGAACATGGTACCAGCTCTCCAAAACAATCTTTGTTCAAGGAAGTAAATGTTAAGGCTTGAAATGGGAAACTGAAAGAGGTCACTCTGCTTTTATTGAGCTTTTTCCTCCTTGTCAAACCAGCGGGTTGTGTGTTGTACTCCTTATGGGTCACTGATAGCCTATCACAAAGCCCTCTCTGTTTGGATACTGTCCCTGAAACCCCACCAGCCAGCAGAGCAGAAATACGAAGGTGGAGCTGCCGTCCAAAAAGCTTCCCGGCACAATAGCTGCTGCTGTCACAGTAGGACAATAAAGTGGATTTTATGCTGGTATATTTTTCTCATCATATGCATGACAGAAAGTCTAATGGGCCTTGCTACTTTCTTAGTGGCTTTTAAGACCCTATAAAATAGCCTACTATCGGTTCGATCTGTGTTCTCAAGATGTCTGCCTGAACATCAGAGAGCTCCAACAGGAGCTATGTTTTCATTCCCCCAACCTGCATGGAAGAGATAAGCTAATTAGCTGAGAAATTAGAGAGGGAAACTATTAGCATCACAGAAGTGAAAACAAAAGCACTATGAGAATCTATAGACAGGGAACACCTACCCACCTACTTCTCTTTAAGGTCCGGAGGAGCTTTGTTAATATACCTTTTCTTTTCCAGGGGAAGGCAGTTCCTGCCAACAGTCCCTATCAGTGGGGACTAGTTTAATGTTGGTGGAGAAACATTTCATCCTTCAACTTGGAGTTGAATCTCCAACTTTATGGGGTTTCAAAAGAAGACAATTTCTAGAAGACAAAAAGATTTGGCTTCAAAATTAACGATGACAGGAGCTACAGACAAATATTTGGCTAAATAAGTAGAAGGGGAAGTGCTACTCTTCTGATTAATATTTCATGCCTAGCCACTGAAGTCATGCTCCTCTTCCTTCTCTCTCCCTCTTGTCAGCCTGGGGCTGTCCTACGTCAATTCGCTTGGTGCCAGTTCCTTTCATGGGACTGGTACATCCTCATTAATTCCCTGTATCCATCATTATCTGTGGGGATCCATGCGAGGCCCGGATGACTNCTAACCACCCCCCTTCTAATACACCCCAGGATGCCATTGGCCCTCTTGGCCACAAGGGCACAGTGCTGGCTCATGGTCATCCTGCTGTCCACCAGGACCCCCAGGTCCCTTTCCCCTACACTGCTCTCTAATAGGTCATTCCCCAATTTATACTGGAACCTGGGGTTGTTCCTGCCCAGATGCAGGACTCTGCACTTTCCCTTGTTATATTTCATTAAATTTTCCCCCGCCCAACTCTTCAGCCTGTCCAGGTCTTGCTGGATGGCAGCACAGCCCTCTGGTGTGTCAGCCACTCCTCCCAGCTTGGTGTCCTCAGCAAATTTAGCAAAGCCTTCCACGGACTAAATCTCACACAATTTGAACATCATTAGTAGAGTCAAAATGGTGGCCTGGACAATGCTGAAGTTTCACAAACAACAGTTAAAACTTTTCTCTGAAATAGCTCACACAAAACTTCAGACTTTGAAACCTCTCAGATCAGGTGAATTTTCAGAGATTAAATCCATAGGTCACATTCATCCTATCCAAAACAAAGGCTGCAGAAAGTGTTACACTGGAGTGACATTTCTTTTGCAGCAGCTTTTATTTGAACCTTACAGACCAATGGTAAAATATATCTCTATTCTGCAAGCAAGTGCATCTGGAGTTGGGCAGAGCAAATACAGTCACATGATAGACTATGGGTTTTGATGGAGACAAATTAGAAGAAAAATATAATCTGTCTTGTCTTAATACGTACAAAATATATTTTAAGTTGTGTAGCAACCACATGAAAAAATAGGCAAACCAAAAGCATACAAGCAGGGAGAATCCAACAGGTACTTCACATGGACTGATCATCCATATAGAAAGTTAGCTGCTAGGAGATACCAGGGCTAGCCTATTTCATTTCCCTGTCTGCTAAACACTGCAGAAATTGACATTGGTGGTAAAAAGGAACAGGAAGACAGGAATAGAGCTTGTTCCCCTAAAAACATTTATCTCATCTGTTTTGTTCCTAGCTCTGACTACAGCTGCCCACAAGCAGACTTTTCTTTCTGACTGATGAGGCGATCCCCTTTCCTCTCACATCTCCTGTCACTTCTTTCCTGAATTGCTTTCCAGGAGGCTCCAGACCCCTAGCAGAGGGAGTACTACCAGACCTGCTGCAGACTGCCCTGACAGCACTTCTTCGTAACTATTTCCACGTTCCCTTCCTCCTGTTGGAGTGGTTATTTTTGTTCCTCCTTCCTGTCTCACTGCAGATGTATTCTCATAAATAGATGGGAATTCACATGGGTATAAAACTGCACTAACTCTGTCTCTGTGCATGAGACTGCTCAGCTCAGAGATTACAAGTGAATTTTGCAGCAACAACATGCCCAGTACTTCCTGTGTTATTATATGCAAAACCCCTTGCAGCAGCTACCAGTGGTCTCCCAACAATATCATGAAACAGGGCTCAGGCAGAGATGCCCCCACCCATGGAAGTGGAGAGAGGTGTCTCAGTTTTTCCAGTCTCCCTAGGTCAGAAGAGATGAATATGCATCACAGCCTGTTTTTCCTGGAGTGACCAGGCCATTTTTAGGACAGAAAACACTTGTTGTATTACCTAAACATATGTATTACAGCGGTACCCAGCTCTTTCACAGACATCTGGGAACAACCTGGTTTCTGACACTCCCCACCTCTCTCCTATCCATTGCAGTGTAAAGACACGGGATTATGTGGCACAATGTCCTACAATAGTCCTACAATAGGTGATTTGAAGAACATGGAAAAACGTAGAATTTAATAAATCTCTCCCAATACCCTCTTGAAAAGGCAGAAAGTTTTTCATCAACTGTTAAGGAAATGTTTCTTCTGTTGACTAGCACTTGCACTAAACATACATATATTTACATAAACATTTTGTATATTTACTGTTGGTTTTGAGAGACATGACACACATGTCACTGAGGTCAATAACATTTTAATTGCTAAAGAATTTTTTTCAAAACCACCTGGGAATGGCTAAAACAGGATACGGCGCTTTTATTCCTGCTTGCCTTCAAGAAGCAAGGTCTATTCTCTGCTGTACACATGATAGTTGCTATGCATACAGATAGAGCCTTAACAATAGTATTCTGACATTTAAGTATTTCACCCTCTGTGTAGGACAGTCTGTTTGTATTTTTAAGCTTGGTTCTTGGGCCAAATGCAAAGAGACCACTGTGTGACTCCAAGCTTATCTTCTGTACTCTCATCTGAAAAGTTAATGCTTGGGTGTGTCAGGTATCACCTGGGGATTTAAGCAAGAGGCTTTTTGCAGTTAACCCAATCCCGTGACCTGCTCTGAATTACCTTTGATTTGAAGGCAGTTTAGTTAACTACCAAACTGTCCCTTCCATTAATTGGAATCAAATTCTCCTGAAATGTGGATGCACAATAATTCTTATTTTGCCTCCTTAATGGCTCTATACATACTCTGTTACACCTTAAAGCGAGGTGTAAAAAGTTACACCTGTGAGACACAGGTGGAGAAGGTTGTTTTGTTGTGCTCACCCTCTTGAATCTGGTTTTCTTTGCTGAACGCTTTTGAAGTATCAGCAACTACTTACCCAGTTGTCTATACAGAGGTTAGTACCTCCTTGATAAATGTGCTTTCTGGTCTTTAAGAAAAACAATTTATTTATTACTGGTGTCTGTTTTACCTATACTACAATCGAGCTCACTTTTGTCCATCTTTCAGCATCTGGAAAAGCAGGGTAATACTCACGAGTTCTGTCTCATTTCTCCTCATTACTGATTACAAAGTAGGTATCCAATTAATGCAAAGAGTGATGGGCCTTGTCATTAGACAGGCACTCCTCTTGTTTGCGTGCTAAATAAAAACTTATATATGCCTCTAGTCAAAGACTGCAATAAGATTTGTATTAATGCCACAATGGAACTGAGCAGGTAATAGAGGAAGACAGTCTTTATAGCAAATTGTACACAATAGCATAGGCAATGGCTGAGTTATCAGCTGGATTTTAGACTTGGGCAGGGAGCTCTAGGGGATTTTTCCAAAAGGATTACTGCTCCAGTGTCACTGTGAGCCAGGCTCATCATCCTACCTTGGGTTGCTCTATGTTGTCACTGTGTTAGCCCACAGAAGGCACAGGCAACTGTGGCTGCACTGAGGTGACTCCTGCAGTGCCCTGCAGCATCCATGGGCTCAGCTCTGCCACTACAGACAGGATCAGCTTCTCTTGCAAGTCAGATTACTCCATTGCTCTGCAGGAATGCTCCTTAGTTCTAGCCATGAACTGTTACACAGTGCAGAATAGGCAGCAAGGGGACATTTTATGAAGTTATGTTTCAGAAAAGAGGGATATTTGATGCAACACCAGTGCCAGTTACTTTCAACAGTTTACCAAATTATAACTGTTTTACAAATCCTTACTTATGACAAGAATAAATAGCAACTTAAAAAGGAGCACCAACTAGAATTGCGCCTGGAGAGCTGATATGTTGCTAGAGTCTCTGTCCTTCACTATACCTGCTGGTTTTGTCACTTCTACAGACTATCAGAGGCACGTGGCATGTATCCCATCTCCTCCTTCTGCAGGCCAACTTGCCCACTTAGGAGACTGCGTGTATGATAGATATTGCATGTCTTACTTCCACAACTGATGCAGAGACAGGGACTTTACAACAGAATCACTTATGTTGACCTAGGGGACACATGGACATGCTCGTATACAGCAATTTTGCCACCCTAATAATTCCTTAAGGACTGGTGCCTTTGGCTTACTACCCTCTAGGTTTTTAGAGGAAGCCAGATTACTAGTTATATTTAAGATATACATTAAATATAACTTTTGGTAAATGAACAACACCTCTTGAAAATCCTGCTAGGAATTGTCCCAGGGTATTTCCTCTGGGAGAACGTAACTCAATTTTGGTGATTTAAAGGTTCTGTCTAGTTCTTTTAAATATTCCTTTGACGTTGTATTGCTCTGCTTGTAATAGATTGTTATTGCCCTATATTGAGTTTGCAGAGTGAAGGTAAATCTTTTGTGATGTGATTGTGCTACCCCAAACTCAATATTGTTCAGAGGTCCTTTATAACTCTCTGGTTTCACTGCAACAAGCGGGACAAATTTTCATTTTTACTCTTTTAGATTTTTGTTCTCTGTTCTGAAACTCTAAGGGACTATGTTTACATGCAATGTCTAGTGCACTTTTCATGAACTGAAAACTCAAATGCCACGGTAGAACCACTGTTATTCCCTTTTCCCCCACCACTGATTTACAATATATATAGGGAGAGAGGAGGAGGAAGAGAGTGTGTGCACATCCTGGCATCCTATAGTAATATTCCTAATACTGTAGAAAACAAAAAAGCTTCCAGCTCCAGTATCAAGTATTTCATGGCAATTCTTGCTTTAGAAATACATAATATATATATTTCCATATAATATCACCAGCCTAATTCCTTATTTTGGTACTATAGGTATGGTAACTAGCTACATACCACAAAATGCTTGTTGATTCATGCAATGAGCAAGCATCAATCAATATACTATACAATATATATAGCTATGCATTTTTCTATTCTGTATCTATACATGCAAATGCATACATCAAGACACATATAGTGGAAAATTTGTCTATTTTTACATCTGCCCAAATGTGGGGTTTTTTGAGGACCCTTCCTAGATGCACGAGTGGAACTTCAGAAACATGGCATCAGGTACAAGCGTACAGTACTGACATCTGTAAGTCAGGAAACCTTTCCTTTTGTATGTCATGGGCCCAAAATGTCTTGAAATCAGTCACAATGAGTGTACAGGACTCTGGCACAGGTCTTGAGTTTCTTCCTAGGTTGTGTGCACAGAGCCAACAGGAGCACCCACTTGACTCCCCAGCTCCCGTCTCAGATTGCCAAGAACTCTCTGGGTCAGGGAGGGTAGCCCTAACACCATTTTTGAAGTAGGCTTTACAATTGCATTTGAACAACTGTGTATGACAATCCCACTTCAAAGGCACCATCCCTCTGCTTGCGCTTGTTCATCATGCACCTTGTGTCCAAAAGGCTCTCCTAGCTGCTTGATTTCCTAATGGAGATTTAAATAAAAATGAGCCAAACTTTGGAATTAAATCACATTTCTTAAGTGAGGCAATCCACATATTAAATTTCCTCTCCCCTCTTTTTAAAATATTTGGTAGTGACAGTGAGTGTAGGATGGGGTTTTAAAATTTTGTCAGGGACATAGTGTAGTTCTATACAAGGATATTTTTACTTTGCATTCTACAAGTAGCTTACTAGGTAGACAAATAAGTTAGAGAAAACTCTCAGCTAATGGAGGGATCTGTTTAAACATCAACTGTCCCCAAATTCTTTGTGTGTCTCTAAATGCTCTGACCCCTTTTAATGTTCAGATTTAATTTGGAAAACCACACAGACTTCAGAGGCACTGCTTCTTCTAAGGAAAAAGGGAGCATTCTTTTTTTTGCATCTTTGTATTAGCAAAAAATATCTGTTCTGCCTAAGGCTATTTAGGAAAGAGACTCGACATTTATGCAGGTTAATAAAGCAAAGAAAGAAAATAGTTTGTCACTATTGTTTGGCTCTTCTTGTTTCATTTTGGTTTTCATTTGGGGTCTCTTTTTTTGTGTGCACACATACTTCTGAGGAGGTAGAATTTCATTAGAAATGCTAAAGAAAACCAACCTTAATTAGTCTGAAACACATCAGTAAACTCAAGCTTGCTGGCGCAGAGTCATGTAGTGTGAAAGGCCGATACACTGGGGTCAGTCATGGTGAGTTAGTGGTTTAGTAAGACTCCCATGAGTCTACCTCTCAAAACTATAAGCGGTCAACAAGACAAAATAGCCTTGATCAGCATTCAAAGTCATGCCTCTCTGGACAGGATGGTTAGCTACAGTTTTCTGCCTACTAATGTTGCAATTATTCGTGGTGTCCATTGTATCCTGGGTCTCTTATTCTAAAATGCTTGGCTCAAACCCTTTTCCCAGGTGAGTGTGCTTTGACTTTCTGTAAGTTAAAGATCCTTTGTGAGATGTGACTTTGACTCAGAGAACTCGATCTGTGAACATTTTATAAGACATTTTAGGCTAAAATCTGCTCCAACATTCAGGCTGACACCCCATGAAGTACAGGCAGTGCTGGCCGGGTCAACAGATGTACCTCTGCAGTGTACCAAACATCTTGGGGTGAACTGGTCTGAATTTTTATTGAGACCCTCAAAACACTCAGAACACAACAAAACAGTGTTGCATTTTGGGGTTGTTGGGTTTGTTTCAGTGGTGGCTTTTTGGGGGGGCGGTGTGGGGGTGGGGGTTAGAAAGGAGGTGTGTGAGGGTGTTTCTTTTTTAACATGCCCAGCTGAAAAAAATGAGACTTTGGACTTGCTGGGAATGCTTTTAGGAGAGTGGAGGTTGACATTCATCAGGAAACAAAGAAGCAGGGGGCAGGGAAGCCCCAGGTTGGATGCAGTGAGGGTGCCTGTGGTTGGCACTAGGCCACAGATGTTGCAGAAGCGCATAATTTCCTCACACAGACCAGTAACTTGGCTAGGATTCAGTCTATTTCAAATACCAGGACATTCCAACTCCAAATTCCAAGGGATTTAAAAACAAAAATCTCATGAGACTTTTAATATAACTTATTTAATGACTTACATCTTATTTGATTTACTATCATTTCTCATTGGGTGACTTTCCTCTGGTCACAAAGCTGAAACTGTCTTGGGAGGGAGGATGAGAAGGTCTAGAGCAGAGACTGCTGGGCATTCACATGAGTTTTGGAGCAGAGGCTTGGCAAAACAAGTGGAAAAAAAATAGAAAAATTTTCAGTGCTACTGACAAAATTCTGGATTCTGCAGTAAAGTGAACTGGCAGAAATCCCTGGTATCAAACAAGCAAAAAACCAAAAAAAATCAACATTTTGAGACACAGAGCAGCACTGTGTAGCATTGGCAGCTATAACCTAAACAGACCCAGCTAAGATAAGCATCCACAAAACCTCAAGTGTGCTCCAATCCTACCTATTTCCTGAACAGAAAGCAACAGACTCAACCCTGAAAACATCCTTGTATCCTCAATGGCTTCTGCGTCACCTAAGAAAGCAAAGGGAGAAAAGGCATATTCCAGTATTCCAGCTGATGTAACTGGAGAAACCACAGAAATGACCCCAGAGAGACTTAAAGGGGAGGTTTGCTGGATTATAAGAAGCTGCCCAGGTAACTGCAAGGAATACGGTAAAAGTGCAATATGCTCTTGGAGACAACCCACAGCACAGCCCAGTGGAGTCAGGCTCCTGGGGTCGCAGGGAGAAAAAGGGGCCCCAAGGCCAGTTTTGCCTATTTTGTTGGGTTTTTACTTCCATATCTATGTGGAGATCTCTTTAGCTGATGTTTAGCTTTTTTTGATGGCGATTTTATCGCTGCTCCATAATACATCCCGAGGCATTAACAAAAGAATATAGCTGCTGAGACAACCCAGCTGATCACCAGGGTCTGATATGCCGAGTTGCCATCATCTGTCTTTTCACGAAGTGCCTTGGCTGAAAGGAAGCTGGAAATAAGAGGCGAGGAGCCAGTGCCCAGTGACACTACAGGGACCACAGGAGGAAGATCATCTAACGCATTTTGCTTTCTTATTGTTAGCTTTGTCTGATCCTGAAATACAGGTGCTGGTAGGTGAGTTTTCCTAGGGTCACTCTCCCTCTTTACACTCTACATTAACTCCTTCTCTGCCCCACGATGACAGATGTCACGCAACCCAGGTACAGCATTTTGAGAAGTTATGCGGAAAATTGACAAAGAATCTACAAAAAAAATCTTCCAATGGTGAAGAACTTGGGATGGCAGAAATACAATGAAAACATGAAATATTACATTTTCAGTCTTCCTGGAGCCTGTCTCCTTTGGGACACATATGCAAAATAAAGATCAGTGATTTTGTTTCTTAAGGAAAATTGTAGCTTAATTTACACTAACTGGAATTGCTGACTTGTGAATGATTCTTTCTGCAATGGGTAGCAGAGAAAAATCAAGCATCACCTTTCCCTCCTTTACAGATCTGAATTCCCCTCTTCCCCAGCCTCTGTGGGATCTGTTTTTCTGAAGAGTTAAACTGGGTGGTTCTCAGGCATAACTATTCCTGAAAAACAATCTGATACATTCAACTTAGCAAGGCCCTGCTCTTTCCCTCTAATCTTTCAGCAAGACCCAAGGGAGGCTAAAGCTGAGATCAGCCTATTCTCCCCTCGAACTTTGATTCACTATTAAATTCCGCCTAATGACGATGATTCTGCCATCTCACGTTCATCAGCGGGCTACACGCAGAACAATGTGGGCCCAGCGGCGTATAGAGGGACATTGTTCCTGCCTCCTGGTTGCTCTGTTTGAGCAACATCACATGAAAATCCTCATACACGAGAGACATGTAAAACCAGCAAGCGTTATTACTCTCCAGGGTGCGACCGTAACTCAAGTCATACCTTGTGCGTGGGCGTTTGTATTTGTGTGATCTCCTGTTGAGTTTAGAAAAACAACAACTAAACATACAAAAGAATAATATATAAGGAAATACCGGAGAACTCAGTGGAAGGTGAAATGCAACGCTGTGACAGAGGAGTCTTGTGCACACCCACTACCCAAGTGACTTAATGACTGGTGCTAAAATCCTGTAGTATATCTTTGCACGGCAGAAAACTATTTCTATAGCCTTTTAAATCACTGATTTCTTACCTGTTTATAAACAGCACAGCCTGTAGTAAGTTGGCATGTTCCCCATTGCTACTAACCACTACACAAAAATTCACATGCAGATTTCTTTGCCATTTTACAGAAGTGCCCTAGCCAGGAACAGCACTCATTACTCCAAAGAATAACTCAGTTTTCTTTACTGCCCTGAGAGTTTATCTATTTCTGTGTGAGATTTCCCAAGCAGACACATGTGCGTGTATATCTTATGTAATGTCCACAGGGTGCCGCAACCCAAGCCACACTGCACTATTCTGCACTTCCAAAGTTAGGGGTAGACCATTACAGGTGCACATTGTAAGCAGCAAGAGATGAATCTTCCACGATACTTTAGTAGACACAAGGCAAAAAAACCCAAACAACAAAAGCCTTGCAGTTGCTAGACTCGCTTCCCTCTTCACCTGCTATGTAACTCTTTCACTCCCCTGCTCCAATAAATAACATGCACAGTACACAAGCATTTTAACTCTGAGGGAAAACGAAAAAAGACTGGAAAGCAGTAGTGCAAGCATGAAACATTTTTGATGCTAGCAATTGCTTGGAAACTACAAGGATTCTGTGTCTTTGCATCATTCCCCTAGCTCTGCCTCTAAAAAGAAAAAAAAAAAAGAAAAAAGAAAATTACAACATACCTTTAACAAAAAGTTTGATTTCATTATTTCAAATATTTTATAAACTACTTTTGCAACTAAACTAACTAGTTTCATTTTCTGTTCACTGAAGTGTATACAGCTACTCAAACCAGGTCCTCCTTGGAGCTGGAGCCTGGATGTGTTAGCTCAGCTTTTACCAATCCAGCTCAAAGAGTACCCATGGCAAATAGGAGATATGTGCCCTTTATTTATCTTTCTGCCTTTTTTTTACCATAGCAAAGACATTTTTAAACTTTTCATAGAAGATATTCAACTCAAAGGAGTAGTTCATATGCAGAGGCAACAACAAAACAAAGTAGAAGAAATCTAAAAGAAAAACCCTAATGTCACATATGGAAAAGTATTAGACATTTTTAAATTGCTCTGCATGTACACACATCAGCTTAACTCAGGAACACAATGTCTAAAATCATGCTAGCATCAACATTGCTTAGGGACAAAGAAATCTATTTCCCCAAGCACAAAGCTTAATCTGATTTTTTTTTTCCAGAAAGGCTATTATGAGGTTTTCACTTGAGTCACTACAACAAACTGATGAGGATATCAAATCAAGTACTAGACCCAAATTTACTGAAAATCAAATTTTAACAGGTTTGTGGATGCTTAATATACAGTAATTAATATCCAGAATAACTGATCAGAAATAACTGGTGAAAATAGAACTTTATCCATAGGAATATCACATCATTAAAATAACCAAGGTCGAAGCTGCCTGTTCATTTATGAAAGGACTTAATGTAGGTTCACATTTAGTGAGGGCACTGAAATTTGTGTGCATTAGATCACAAGATGCTGTAAGGATATTACCCTCACAAGGGAAGAGAAACTGAACTTCAGAAGCTGGCTTCTTTTTTTATTATTGGCTAAAAGGTCTTTTTCTGATTATACCAACAAAAGAACAAAGAAAGATCTAAATACTGCAAAGAATGTTTTAACCTATGTTCCTGTCAAAGGGAAACAAATTGCTGTGCCCTTATCTCTGAAAGGAGATCCAGCCTCAGACTGACTTGGCCTCATGCGAGGATGTGCCCAGAACCGAAAAGCAGAGTTCCAGAGTGAAAAGGAAACCGTTTGGCTTTGGGATTACCTGAATGGTAAAAAGGTTGGTAAAAAAGGTGTATCCTTCTCCATATCAGGCACTTGTGTTAGGACTCATTTACTTAAGTGGTCACAATTTCTCTCCCCTTTTAAGACAGTGACAAATAATCTCTGCTCACTTTGCATGTATCTCTCAGACATTTTGAAAGATAAGACACAGCCCTTCTCTGAGATAATTGCTCAGGTTTATTGCTTGCTTTATCAACCAAACGCCAGAGTAGTAAGTGTGCGGGCTAGAGAGTGTTAGGAGCAGCACTGAGAGCAGAGCCTCATCAAAACCTGCTCTTGGAAGGAAAGTGCAAAGCCTCCATGAAACGCCTTTGCTTCTGCAGTTGCCATTTCATGCTTCTGTTTAGCTTATTTTGTCCAGTTTCTCAGCTGCTTGCTCCACAAGCCTGTTTTCTACTTTGGAAGATGACTGCAGTACACCAAGTAACCTGTCAGACCTGCAGTCTTCCAATTATAGCAGTTTAAGTTGGATACCAAGCAGCTCTACTAAAGCAATGGATTTGCAAATCTCACATAGATGAGTCCCTGCTTGTGATGTGGGAAGTTTCTCCCCTACTTTCCCTGTGACAAGCAAGTCCCACTCTCATTCCTGAAACACCCTGGGTTCAACCCTACATACATTACCTCCAACAACTTTATTGGCTGCCTGTGATGGATTTCACATTGAAAATTAAATTCCTGTTTATATTGCCTCAAAGCAGCACCTGTCTCATGGCTTCTGCTCAGCTCAGACCACCTCATATCATGGTATCACCTTGACTTGGCATTGTAACAGGGGCAGAAAGTGGCGTTTATTTGCTACATACAAATATATAGGTAAGAGCCACTCATAGTAAATAAACAGATAAATGATTCCCCTACATCTAAAGCCAACCTGCACTGTCAGCTACATTCATGCGAGTACACTGATGTTAGGACAGGGAACAGAAATGTGAAACCACACTGCCAGCCTTTAGGAAACAACGTACCTTTTAAGCATAGGCCCCTTCTAAAAATGTTCTTTGAACAAAATATAACTTCTTTGATCAAGAGTATTTTCACTTTCTTTTTTTTTTTCCTTTTTTCCTTTTTTTTTTTTTGGCAGAAATGTTTACAATCAATAGTTATTCCATAAAGCAGATGCTATTTCAGATAGGAGGCATATTTCAAATCTCCAGCTGGCCTATTAATCATAAAAATCTCAAAATCCTAAACTTTAAGTCAATTGTTTGCTGCGCAGGAGAAGCAAAAAGATTGCTATAATATCATGTTTTCTTCCATCTTTCACTCATCTTTCAAAACTCGGATGTGAATGGATTTTTCCCCTCTCAAAGCCTCTCCCCTTTAAATGGTTGTTGTCTCTATTACTGATCAAGTTTCTGAGAAATGACTTTATGTAAGAGATTGAGCAAGATAAAGTTGCCACATTTCGTTTTATCTTTTTGGTTGAATTATTAGGACTTAAAGTTGTGGTGACAAGACTGCTACCTTCTAATAGGCCTTGTTGCCATGGGAGTGGGCTTTTTGAAAAGAACAAGGCCCACGGCTACCAAGGCCTTTTTTGCTATTATTTCCACCCTCGGCCAACACAGAAATCCTTAGTCACAGACAGGAAAATGCGGTGTAGTATACACGGTAACACTTGCTGACAGTGAAAAACAAAAGGAGAGGAAACTAATACTGCAGAAAGCTGAATTGCATCACAGCCTACAAGAAAAATCATTTCTCTTCTGTAAAAGAAATGCTTTGTGCATCCAAACAATTCCCTTGCTCTGGGTCTCTTCAGAGATAAAAACGAAAGAGGGCTGTCATCATACAAAGTAGGTATTCTAGAACTGATAGGAATTTATTCTCCTCTGGGAAAAGAAAACACCGTGTGGTAAAAAAATGCAAAAGAGCAAAAAGCATCTGCCAGTGGTCCACCAGCTGTGGTGCCCAGCCACCACCTACAACTGGATCAGAATTAGCCACATAGAAGATTAATGGGGAAAGATTGCTGTTCATGTGGACAGGGAGACCTGCTTCTGCTACTCTCATACTGAGAAATGCCTTCAGTTACAATAAAGAGCTTTTAAAGCTCAGCTGGTGGACTTCATCCAGTATCACCCACGGGAATACAAAGATCGGGGGACAGGTTGGGAAAATCTAGTGATTTTCTGCAGACAAATATTTCACATGCTTCATTTCTGCATTCAGTTAAACCTTTAATTAAAAAGGTCTATCAGGTAAAACTCTTAACTGCAAGCTGATTTTTGTGATTTAACATATTGTACATGAGTGAATATTGAAATTTGCCTGTAGTTCAGCAAAGCACATTGCAAACTTCTGGTAAAAGAAATGTGAATATATTGTGGTGGCTGATGAAAAGTGTAAACAGTTTACCTGTGTGACAGATATTCACTATTATTTTCTACTCAGCAATTAAAAAAAAAAACACCACAACACCTTTATTAATACCCAAGTATTGCTCTTTTTTGAGGAAGATATTCATATAAGTGCAGTCTAAGGCAAAAAACCCCATCTCCATAAGATCTCCATGGATCATGCTAAAGACAGTTATCCATGCATTCTATCCAGCTTTTATAAATACGATAAAAATCCTGGTAAACTCCTTCAGGAATTTCCCATATCAAATACAGACTTATAAAAGCACAAAAGTATTTTTTGAAAGAATGCATCAGTGGCAAATTTCAACACACACCCTGACATAAAGATTCACACACTTTCCTAAGAAGCTGGCTTTTCAGACAAAGGGTGGTAACAGAAATACACAAACAAGTCAGCATGAAAGAATACCTTAAATTGTAAAAAGCATCTCATTTGTCAATGCCAGATTACTCTCAAAAAATATATTCTACTTGGTTTATGCAATCAAGCTTTAAAAGATGGTTCACTTCTTCCTGTGCATTCTCAGTAAAACTCTCAATATGGCAGGTTTATTTGAAAACAGGTATCACAGCAAGAAAAAAACAAACAACACCTTAATTTTTGTTCCACAGAACTACAAGTTAAAATCAAAGCGTTTCCCAAATAAACCATTATATTCCACAGCTTTTGCAATTTTCAAATTCTTTTCAGCAAAATCCCAGAAAATGGGATTAGACAGTCTCCGCCACAGTGCTCTCCTGAGCACAGGTTTGCTGTACTGAGGCCAGTTAAAACCCAGTGTTGAAGCAAAGAGTAGCAAGTCATCTCTGCCTCCCATGTTTTCAAGAATGATTGCCTTGTTTGAAAGTCAAGCCCAAAACTTGTGGCAAACACTACAGCGATTCTGCAGTGCATCTCCTGCAAGTACCTTGGTGAGATAAAGGCTTCCACAGGGCAGTAACCCACACACCTTACCTGAGCCTGATGGCTAGAAGGCAGGGAAGCTGCCTTCACAGCAAGTGACTTATCTTAAAAAACAGTAAGAAGAAAAGCTCAAACCAAATCGCCAAGATCAGCATTATATTGCATGCCAAGATGCAGCAAGAACAAAAAAGAACCAACACCATTGCTTTCTCTTCCTGTTTGTGTTACCATCTAACACACTGTAGAAAATGGGTAGAAGTGCCTAGGAAGTGTCATCCCTGCTCCCTTGGGAAACAATATTTAAAATTGACCAATATATAAAGAAAATATTTTTTTTTCCCCCCAACTCTGGTCTTTAATTCCCACCTTTAAAGCAGCAGCATCAAGAATAACACTTTTCAAAAAGGAACAGTTAAGTTTAAATTGTTTCATCTGTCTGGGCTAATCTACCTGAAATTTGAAAGCATCTTAACAAATTACCTCAGTTAAAGCCAGGTTTATTAAAAAAAAAAAAAGAAAGCTTGAAAAACTAAAAGAAACAAGATATTCAGTATATGATGCTATACTGATGCTAAGATATTCAGTATATTTCAGTGTGGCTCCTGAATGCTTAGCTCTTCCCATGTTTGCTCGTTGACAATCCTACTTCTTATAGACAGAATGGGATTAGGTTTTTTTCATGCCTGAAAATTTACTACCACATCCTCTGAAATTAAATCATGTACAATGGTATTACTGCAGTTCACACTAGAAGAAATTGTTTAGGATGTCAGCAAAAGGCATAGTCCTGGAGAAGAGTTTTATCAGGCCAAATTACTGCTTACTGATAGTTTTTTGTAAGAACTGCAAGAACATGTAAAACTGTAGGTAAATGAGGCTGTTCCCCTGATGCATCTGCAGATCTCTACTAGTTTAGTTGCTCTGTCTAGAGCAAGTGCTTGGTGTAATACTCTGTCTTCAGCAGTTGACCATGAGCAGATTTTATTTCCTATGAACGAACAAACAGTTATATTGAAATAAGAGACATTTTTATTTGGAAAAGTAAGCAGCTGATGCTTTAGGTGAAACTGCATGGATCAAAGAATCTCAGCAGCTCTGAAGAATAGGCCAGAGCAAGTCTTCTGAGGCAGAGTTAGCAGATGGATGTGGGTGCTCCAGGAATCACAGTGATCTGTAGACAAGGTGGTTACTTTTCCCCTCTCTCCCCATCTCCCACTACTAATCTGCACTGTTCCTGCAACACCCTCCTCCTCCTCTTATGTATAGGATACCCATCTTCAGTCAATATCTTTTGCTCAAAATGATGCCTGTATTTGCATTTGCACCCCTACAAAATGCTCTCTTGATTCTCAGTCTCCAGTGCATCCCCCAGTCATTTTGAGGCACCTGCCAAGTTTTGGGGTAATGGGATATTTATAAAAGGGATTGAAGCTAGGAGGAAAGGACCAAATATACCCTTAACAGAAGGATCAGGACCACAGGATTTCTACTTGTGCATCCATGGGAAAGGCACATGACAGCTGCTGATGTTTGGGGTAAAAAGTTAAGTACTGGTATTACTATCAGATATTATACATGTGGCTAATTCGTGCTTTGAGTGTAGGTAGTTCATAATGGAGCAATAAGTTATCTCTGAACCCTTGCTTACTGTTTAATGTATTTACAGTTGTACTTGATGATCTTAAGAGTCTTTTCCAGCCTAAATGATTCTGTGAATGCAATGTTTCATCAGAAAGCATAAAGAAAAAAAAAACATATTACAGTATGAAATAAATCTGATGGCTGTCATAACCTATTTTCAGAATATATTAAAAATATTCAAGGAAAATAAAGCCTCTAAGTACCAACAAAGCAAATCAAAGAATTGAGGCTTTTGAAACAGTTAATTCACTCAAAACATACCAAAGAAGGATGCATATTGTAAGGATCAAAAGATTGTACAGGGAATTGAGGGTTGGAACGTACTGGTAAGATATTCACTAGATAAGGAACATCACAGTTCTCTACTTACTTTTCTTCTAACTGCACAGAAAAACAGAAATTCATTTCCTGAAATCTCTCTCTGTAGCTTTATTCCTCATACACACAAAGTTGTTCTTTCCACTTATGGGCGTATTTCATATTGGAAATACTTAATAATATGAATAATATTCCAGCAGTTTTCTTGAGAGGTGCTGGGAGGTGTCTCTAATTCTCTAATCCTAAATTGCATAGACATCACTTCAATTTAATTTATGTAGGAAAAATGTCAAGTGTCCATGAGAGTGGACCTCCTGGGAAGCATTCAGAAATGTGACTGTAAGGCCCATGCCTGTTCCGTTTAATCACGTACATTCTTAGAAGCAGAGATTTGAAACCAAGTGGGGGTATTCTCTTGATCCTCACCTTTTTCCAGGCATTTATTTCAGAACTGCCTTAATTTTTAGTGCTCAACTTACACTAAGTATAAGTCTTCTAAGGTATCTGGGTATAGCACTTTGTAAAGGAAATTGTCAAGAAGATATCTCTATAAATGTCACTGTAATAAGTTCCACTGATATTTCCAACCATGCTCAAGTAGATGAACATTTATACCAGACTCTTCCTCATAGACCCAGAGCACCTCCTATGCAAGTAAACAGCTTAAACAGATCCACATTTCCATCTTACCTCCTGCCTCCACACCCCTACAAGCACGTGTTTTTACACCGACTTTCTTCTTTTCTCTGAAGGGATGGTGTACTGCAGGGAAGCACAAATAAAAAGCCATGGTCTTTAAATTTGATTTGAAGGTGGCAAGTTTTGTGGTGGTTTTGATCTCCTCCAGGCATTCCATAATCGTGGGCCAAGTTGCCTAGAGATCTTTGTCTCCCACACTTCCAAGTCTCTCTGTTGTGGTTGACAGATCCATTGTTTTGGAAGCATGTAGCTGTCATGGGAGGTCATGATCTCCCAGGCGTGAGGCAGACCCTTCCCTACTTTGGGTTGGGCTTTGAAGATAAAAATGGTAAATTTGAACTTGGGCACGAGTGTGTTGGATAGAAAGCCTTCCCCTTCACTCTTTGAAAGCTTGTGCCAGTAGGCAGTGGGCATTGCAACAGCAAACCACAGATTACAATGATGATGATTATTATTAACATAATGGTTTAATAGCTGAAGTCAGTGGGGTCAAGGCCCAAGGCACCTGGGATAGTGCAAACATATAGTAAGTGGCAATCAGCCAAAGCATGCACATTTGACCTTTATATCCCTTCTCTTGCATCCCATAACTCGTCACCAAAAAATGTCTGCAATGACGTCAGTGTAATGTCTATGTGATATTGCCATATAAATCTAGTCTGAGGATGAAAACTGGAAGTTCCTGAAAGTGAATCCCATGCAAACCATTTAGAAATACAAAAGTGAGGCTCATGCCTTCTCCTATATGATAAAATTAAAAACACACCAAACGTGTTTATATTAAACCCCTGGTACAGACTCTGTGCCTTCCTACATTATATCTGTAACATATACCATTTCAGGGCATCTTACCTCCCTCTGCTGAAAGGTGGTAACATAAATATAAATACAAATACATGCAGCATTTGCTACCACTAAGCTGAAAAGCACATGCTCAGTTGATCCCAATGGAGCCCTTCCTTATGGTTTTCTCAGGAACCAACCCTGCAGCTTGTTTTGTGACTTCAATTATTATTTTTTTTCCTTTCTACACTGATGCTCTGCCATCTACGGGTACCAGCAGAGTGGATTAGAGCTGCCTGTCAGCTTTCTCTGCCTGTGCGAGCTCACAGAATAGCCTGGGATCATGGCACGCTGGCCCTACTCCTGCTCCTCTTGGCAGAGAAATAAGTTCTGCTTTTTGGCAATGCATCCCCCTGGCACACGACAGATGTGGGGCTGCCCTTGCCCTGGTGCAGCTGGGTAGCCTAACAACGGGACCAGCCTGCTGCTCACCCAGCTTTTTCTGCTGTTGTACTGGAAGAGGAATAAAGCGTGTTTACAGCAGTATAACAGCATGCATACAAAGGACTGAATTGACACAATCACACTGGAGTAAAACAGACTAAAAAGATACGGACAAATTCTACAAGGTTTAAGAAAAACACCTTTGAAAGCAACAAAGCTATGGTGGGTTAAAAAGTGGTTAATGATGCCTGCACCCAGCACCATGTGTCCGCCTGCTCCCCAGCCTGCATCAGCAGCTCAGGCTCCACTAAATGCTGACCCTTGGTCAGGTAACCAGAGAGTCAAGACTGGAAAAAAGCAAGCTGCAAAGGGAAGCATCTGAGCTCCAGCCTGCTCTGGGCCACCTGAAGAGAGCTGCAAGGCCATCCTTCTGCTGACCACTGTCACACCTGAAAGGTGCTGGGTCCCTGCTTTCAAAATGGACTCACCCAAGATGCACCCTCTTGTACCTAGGGCCACAGCTATACACGTTATTCAACCAACGCTGTCTAAAACACAGACCATTGATGGAAAGGCAACCTGTTGCTGGCCTGTTATCCTAATGGGCAGACCCCATCCTTCAGGGAGAGCAGGTGTGCTGCTCTCAGGGGCATGCCAGGGGCTGGCAGCTGTCCGGCACACAACATCACTGTCTGGTATCACGACAGGCACACAGCACGCCTGTGACAGCCCTGCACTGAGGGGTTTGGGGAAGGAGCTGGCCACTGAACACCCTCTGTATTCTCAGCTGTGACCAGAACCACAGCTTACAAAGGTCAAGTTCTCCCTCGGCCAGGTAGCGTTGATGCATTACAAAGCCAGGCAGATGAGAACATTAAATTATAGTTGGTAAACAGTCATCTCAGGGGCCAGTTTGGGTGAATCAGGAGGAGAGGAACCTTAGTGGCATTGTTTACCCCTTGTGAACCCATAAATGTTTTATTTAGCTAAACTGCCAGCCACTACTTATTTACATGGTTTAAAAATCCATAGATAAGTTGTCATTTAGACATTAAATATTGTTAATCATATTAAAACTGGAACAAACAACACACTGTATTATTCATCCTCACCAAGAAGATGTACTTGGCAGATGCTGCAGGTAGAGGTAGTTCAAAGTACTAAAGGATGCCTTATCAAGTCAACTAAAGCCTCTCAGGAGGTGCACTTACTAAGCTTTTCAAGATGCACACTGATTCTTAGAAAAGGACGCAGGTTTTGTGCTGTTTCCACTTCTTCAAAAACATTTCTGTATTGAGGGAGTTACTTTCACCGAAGTCCAGAGCAGCCTTTTGCCCTCACTGGGCAGTGTTTGCAGTTCAGTGCACTTGGGATGAGGCAGCTATACCACAAGTGAAGCTTGAAACAGGAACCCAAACTGAAATACCTCAGTCAGTATGCTGGAGCAGAATATTTTGGCTTGGGGACAAACGTTGAGGGTTTAAATTTTAATTTTCCAAAGTGTCAAAAAAACCCCTCAACAAGCTATGGAAAGTATTAATGAAAAAATGAAACCTTTAAAAATATAAATCTTTGGCTTTTCTTGTTAAGAGAAGGGGAATAACACCTTCTGCCCAGCTTTGCTTGCTTCAGTATAAGGCATGAACAGCATAACTTTTCTGCTATTTTTTTCTTCTGCTTTTTTCTGCTTATAGAGAACAGGACCATTAGTACTTGCTATTGCAGAAAGAAAGAAATGTTAGTAGAAAATTAATAGTGGCAAAGCTGAATTACTCAGTGCAAAAATTGTCATTCCTGCTAGTAATGTTATAATTTTATTTCAACTCGATTAGGGAATTATTTTTTTTTTAGGTAAAAAAAGGATTAGTACTGAGTTTTAGATTTTAAAAATTAAAATTCATCCATTATTCAAGTAATTAATTACTTGATGAATAACACTCCTTGGAAGCTACTTCATTGCATTATCATTGTTGCTGTTTTATAGTCATGCCTTCTCCTGCTGTTTTATGGTATGAGATTGTCTGAAAACGAGGCAGCTTTGGGTAGCCCAGAGTCGAGTTTTCCAGATATGGGAGAAGACAGAAATTATCACCCAGCATGGAAAGGGACCCTGAACACTAGGGAATGAGTCCACATATTAGTGGTTGAAGGGCATGAGGTAACTGTGGTGAAGTGGGGAAAAGAAACCTGATGCCGAGGAGATGACTCCTTTTGTGATATCCTCATGTGCGAACAAAGGGATGGGGCAGCAGGGAAAGCTCTCAGCTACAGCTTCCAGTGACCCACTTGCTCTGGCAGGGCCTGAATTTGTTGACCTTCAGTGTCTAGTTCAAATGTTAACTAAACACTTAGGCTGCGTTTGAGGAGGGTGTTTGGAGAGCTCTGAATGTTTATTTTACCAGTTTATTCGGTTCAGTTTTTTGGGGTTTATAGTATGGGTACTTGTGAAGATCAAAACTGACAGGCTGCAGTGCAGAAAGAGAACAGGGAAAAATAATTTCTTCAGAGCAGAGACTGGGAGAAGGGAATTTCAAGCACTGTGGGACAGGAAAATGCAGGAGAAAGCAGCTCAAATATCAACCCCGATAGTCCTATTTTGTTATAGCAAACATCCTCGTCTCTGCTTTAGTTTAATGTACATTAAATGCAAAAATAATTTTCATAAGTAAAGTCAAGAAACACCAATTCTTTGAGAAGTAGGCTGGGATGTGAGGAAATGAGCTCACCTGACAAAGTACAGTAGAGAGATTGAAAAAAAAAAAGAGGGAAAACCCCTCAGCAGAGAGGGATCAGGAGAGGTCTGCCAGAAGGACCAATAATTCTGAACATCTGGCTTTTCAGTTGTTGATATCTTTTATGTATCTTCCCTTTTTTTTAAACTAGTTCTTTTATAGCCAAAAGTACTTAGGGACTTTTTCATCCCTAAAACTCAAGGCAGACAAAATGCTTTCTCCCTTTTAAATGGATGGGAAAGTGGTGCACAGGTGCAGTCATTTGTTCAAGGTTCCCCAAGGAAGTCATTGACAAAGTCAATTAATGTCTTGTCCACTCAACTACAGTGCCCTGCAGAGAAGGCACTTCTATGTGGTGTGGGTCAAATTCATTGCATGAGCCCCACAGATATCTTAAGTCTATTCCTCAAGAAGATGGATAAAAGACAGATAACTTTTTATTTCAAAGTATTCCAAAACTTCATCCTAGCTCAGAGCTTCATCTTGTGTCAGTGTTTCACCATCATATGTTGCATTTATGTAGATGTATGTATCTCTCCATAAAATATACTGATGATGCAATATTTCCATTGTTAAGCTGTCAGTGAAATGTTGACCTTTGCCCTTTCTAAAACAAACTTTCCTGTCAATCAAAACCTTGTTATACATGGATATGACATTAGACCTACGAATAACAATCTTGTTGATGGACAGCTCATCTGCCATGACTCTCTTTCTAAATTGCCCAGAGTTTAAAGCCTTAAACAGCCAACTAACCACACTCCTCTTTAACCTGAGAGCTACACTTAAAAAAAATACAATAGTCATACAAACTGTAATTTTCCCAAACAAGCAAGGGGGTGAGTTGTGAGTATCTGGGGCTACACCTGAAAAGTAAGGGCAACAGAGGAAAAAATGCAAGAAAACAGTTGAAGGTTTGGTAGAGCTTCCCCCCAACACTCCCCGGGGGAGATTTAAACTGGGAAATATTCAATACATTTCTTTTAGCAGCTACCAGTTTAGAAAGAAAAACAAATAAGCAAAAAAGCCCACCCAAACCAAAAAGGTCAAACAAATAATAAAATTCCAATTAAAAAAAGAAAGATGATCTGTAAGCCAAGAGAGTCAGTGACAAAAACTAGAGTCATCTTGGGAATACTACAACTTCCACTAGCTTGATGCAGTCACTGTCTAGGAGACCTCACACCTCTTTTATCACAAAATTAGTAGTAAGAAGATAGCTTAGCTACCTAACCATTGTTTAACATGCATTTACCACTCATAGCTTAGTGTGTGGTTACAGACAAACTCTTTGACTTCAGGTCACATGGTAATTTGGGTTGAAAGGGACAGTAAAAAGTCTAGCCCAACCTTCTGCTCAGATCAGGGTCAGCTAAGAGATTAGACCAGGTTATTTAGGGCTTTATCCAGTCAAGTCTTGAAAACTTATTCATTTTAGTTGAAAATTTTCTCATTACTAGAGTACTTCCATGAAGAATGACTTCCAAAGAACTCTGCCTCTCCTAGCTTTTGTCAACTAAGGACACCAAAAATTACTGTGATAGAGAGAGGGGGAAAAAACATTCATTCATCAGGATAAATTAGAAAGGATACGCTTGTTTGAGCCAATCATTATAGCTTCCAAATAGACACCTGACTGTGTTTTATGCCATTTTGCTCACTCTCCTGCCAGAAGGGCATCAAAAAGGCTTATCTGTTTCATGCTATACCATTCATAAGCTCTTGCCCTTCTTATAACTAGAAAGGCTTCAGTTAACCTGCTAGCAGTCATTCAAGCTTAGCATCTTACTTTAAAAGCTCCAGCGAAGCAGAGCCACGTAGGAGTGCAGAACCACAGGGGTTCACGCAGCAGAAACCATTCACACCACAGTTCTCCAGCATCCAAAACTCACCCACCTCCTGACTGCTCCTGCACATCCAAAACATCCTGCTCTCTCCCATGCACCAGACTTAAAGACAACTACAGCCAAAGAGAGAATGTTAGTGCTGCCAGTTTAGTATACTGAAATGGCCTGGGAGAAGAGCACTAAGCATCAGAGGTGAGCGAGACACTGAGCTGCTGGTATCTACAGGCACTTTTCAGCATCACTCAATTTTAGTCATGCCCTGGCCAACAGAACTCCGCCAAGGAGAATAATTCTCAAAAGACACAACATGGTGAAAAAGGCCCAATTGTCACATGTGTTGGATGCTGAATGATGCAGAAGCACCACATTTATTAAGCACCCTATCAGATACTCACACCAGTAGCATTTACATGTGCCAAGACCATTTAACCTCACAGCTTCCTTTGGAGAGCTGAGGATTTCCCTAGGGTACACTGTGATTAGGAAGCACATTATTTCCCAAGAGTCCACAGTGTAGCTTTCCCTTCTCTTTTTGCTTTGCATTTCTTACTTACACTGTTTTAGCTCTAAATGCAATCCATGCTTCAAAGCTATGGGAAGGGAAAGCTTTAGAAAACAAAAGCTTGCTAATTTGCTTTTCTCACACCTCTGCCAGCTTTGCAAAGGTAACCAATTTTTTCTGTGCTAATGAGACTTCTCTAGATATATAGAGAAGACAACGCTCCTCATCTTTACATGGGAAAACCAAATGTTCTTGGACTCTCCAAAGAATAAAGGTTTTGGGTTTGGGGGAAGATCATGAAGCAAAACCACCCACTTGCACTGCAAGAACTTAGTCATTGCTGAGTACCAGGTCATCACCCTTCGTCAAAATCTGGAGTGCAATGAAGGGATTCTCTCAAGTTACTCAAGTTTTAACTTGACGCTCACTTTGTGATGACTTTGTGAAACTGATAAGAAACTGGGTTTGGGGACAGTCATTGTTATATTAGTGCAGTTTTTGTTATATAAAGTACTAAAAGTTGGAAAGTGATAGATGGTCTTTGACGTTACCAAATCCATCCCTGCTTCTGTGCAAGGCAACAAAAACATGTTCCATCAACCACAGCAGGAGCAGGCTCAGGTACAACCAAGTGGCTTGCAGGACAGATTTGCACAAACGTACCCCAGATGCTTAGCCACAGGACTCTTCCATTAAGACCTCTTTCCTTTCTGCAAACCTTTTCTCAAAAAAAAAAAGAAAAAAAAAAAGAAGTGTCTCATATCTCAGAAATAATAGACTTTACATTATTTATCAGGGTCACACCAAGGTTTATATGATTTACAAATCCTGTAATTTAGGAGAAGGCAAGAAAAGGAGGATTGAAAATGGAACCAGGAGGAAAGCATTATGTTGCTACATTAAGTAACTGTAATGCTATGGAATCACTACTGTAAGCAGAGTGTTTTGATGTAACATCAGAGAAGATTCACTTTTACTGAACAAAAAGTTTTTAATTAGTGGAAGTTTCTGATCAGAATTAAGAACCATACGCCACCAGGAAGCCAAAACAAAAAATAGTTGAACCCACAGAATGCCATACCTGAAATATTAGAGTCAAAGTGTTGTTGTTTTTATGGGTGTCGCTTTCAGATTTGGGAAATTACAGGCACCATGATAAATATTTCAGGCAGTTGATTACAATGAGAAGTAATTAACCCAGCTACTACAACAGGTGTTGTATGGGGAAATGCTGGCTTTTATCATGACTTGTGGGTGCATGTGCTAAGTGCATTCATCATTTTCTCCTTTCTTTTATTCAGAGAATACCCTGGGGAAAATATTCCAGTGCCAGCATTTATAGGATATAATGAAACCCCATTAAATATGTATCTGACTGCTAACAACTGTGTGGAGAAAGAATAACCTAACTATGGTTATGTAAGGCTGTCCATTCAGATGGACAAATACTAGTAGCAGTATTTGTCCCATCTGATCTCATTTACACTGTACTTAACTGCTGGTTTTGAGTTAAGGGTGAGAACTGTTATCTTTTGTGTCACTTAATTTCATTTTCTGATTAATAAATGCATAAAACAGGATTCAAAGCTCTACTTGCTTTAACAGAAATAGTCCAAAATACCCATAAGTATGAACATGGTTGGACATAAATAACTAGGCAAAAATGTTAAAAGTGCAAAATTACAGCTGTTCAGAGAGCTACCACACAGCACACAATGCTGTTACACTTGTTCATTCAGAGCCCACTCCTGACAGCCAGGCTCAAGCACTTGCAAGGGGAGGATGCTAGAGTTACTGTCAGAATCAGACTCAGTTTTCAATTCTCTTTTCCCACACAGGTCCCCCTTACACAGAAAATGCCAAAGGACATATTGCAACATTTTTCCCCACAAATAGCGCAAAACACATGCGGAGACTTCACTTTCCTCCTCCTCACTGCATTTGGAATGAGACAGAGGAACGGTGTCTGCTTTTCCTGGCTTCCTCTAACTTGATATAACCTTCCCTGGACTCTGAGGGTCTCAAACAGAAGATGAAACACAGGTAAAAACCAGAGCAGACAAGCCACGTGAGCTGCTCCTGCAGTATGTCATGGGGAAAACAACACTGGTTTTACTGATTCAAGCTGTCTTCTCTTTCAGGCAGCAAGACCCATATCCTTTGCTATTTTTGCAAGAAATACAAATTCCACACAGCCCATGGGGAGAGGCAAACTTCTGACTCTTGCAGGGGGTAGAAACACATATAGTCAGCGTCGGTGAGCTGCAAACTCTCCAAACTCATAATCTTTGCATTTTCTTTCCTCTTCACAGGTTATTTCTCATTAGGACTATGCAACAATACAGAAAAGAAAATCATTAGTATAGATTGCTATGGTTTTCCTCACCAATAATACACTTAGCTGCATGCATTCCCTCAGGAAAAGGGCAAAGAAAATAAAATTTATGACAGCATTTGTTATTTTTCTCCAGTAGGAATAGATATAGGGGATGTGTTTGCAAAGTGGGTTGGTTTGTCTAAAGATAAACAGAGTTGTCTCTCTCAAGCCAGTTACATGATTTATGAGAGAAGACTTTTCAGCCTCTAAACAGTCTTAACAGCCTCTAAACATGCTCATAAAGTGTAATGTTCCTCCTGTCTGAGGCTGCGTGAGTTCAAAAGTCATCTCCCGCTTGTGCGGATATCACCACTGCCTCATAAACTGTGAATTTACGGGGAACAGGTTACATCCACTGACCCCCAGAGACAAAAGCCGAACCTGACATTATTTAATATCTTACTGACAAATGCAACACAGAACAACAAAAAAAATCTGATTCTGGGCATTCATAAGTTTGAGCTTTCAGGTTTGGGATGGACTTTAAAATGGCAGGGATTTTTTTTGCGGTGTCTGCTACATTACTTCCCATGATGAAATACTGATATGAGCATCTTATTAAGAAAAAAGAAAATAAAAAAGCATTTTCCTTACCACAAGTATAAAGTAGTTTGAAAAAGCTTCCAGTCACATAAAATGACTATGACTGCTTACAGTGACTTCAAGACTACACTTTGGCAGGTTGCAAAGGAAGAGCAGGCAACAAGAGGCAGGTGGAAAAAACATTTGAGGGTAAGAGGCCCATTGCCACCAGCTGATTTGGGTTTCAACATCAAGCACCTCTCTTAAACCTGGCACCTATATGGTGACAAGCAGCTTGCAATCCAAGCACAAATGTATTTATCTGTCAGATAAAGGCTTCTTGGGAAGACTGTGCCTTCACATCTCAAGATTGACTGATAGTTTTAATAAATTCTGTTATCTGGCAGGGAGCTGTTTACCCCCGACATTCAGTAACATCGTGTCAGTATGTACGTGCACACGCACACCGTATGCATGCTGAAAACACAGTCATTTTCTGGCACCGGGAGCCTTTCCCTATCAGAAATATTGCCATGTTGACAGAGGCAGATCGACGTTGCCTGGACACCTTGCTCTTCCCCGGCCCATCAGCACAGGTCCCAGCAGCCCTATGCTCCACGCATAGCACCGTGTCATCAGCACCCCAGCAAGCCTGGGGCTGCCTCTGCTCACCTGGCTCTGCAAGGCTCCCTGGGAAGCTGCTCTCCTGTGGGAAGGAGCGAGAAACTGAACTGCAGGAAAGCAGCTCTCTTTGTTTAACCGCATTCAAACAGTCCCACTAGGAAGGGAAGGATGGGTGCTTCCTAGGAAGGGCTCAGCTGTCCCACAGCTCCCACAACTGAGGCAGTTTCATGATGCACCAAATAAGGTCTTATGCCCAGAGGTTTCTGCACATCACCACATAATCCTGACAGCCAGAAGGGCTGTTGAATGTATTTGCTATTCCTCTCTCAAAAATACATACATAGAAATTAAACCCATCATCAAGAAAACTAATTTTGCTAAGAAAGCAAAGTAGCTGTAACAACAGGCAAGTGCCAGGTAGTACTGTTGAATCAATTCCATGGTCTGAAGCTGGTAAAAGCCAAACAATGTAGTATCTTTGGGGAGAAAAATCTCCCCATTTTGTAAAAGAAAAAGTTAGAAAGATTTCACCTAAGGCCTCCTTTAGGATTATGCATTGCATAATTTTGTTCATTTTTCCAGTTTATCTTTAGAAAAAACACAATCCCAAGTAGGATATCTGGCAACAGCTTGAAAAACAGCAAGACCAAGCATCTTCAGTGTACAATCTCTTGCCATACGTGCAAAAGTCCTCCTGACTTGATCAAATTATAAGCCACTGAAAAACTGCTTTCACAAGTTCAAATTGTTGACAGACATATTCTCTGAGCTACTGAAAGGATGCTGCATCTCATGGCTCTAGGAACTACATAATCCTGAAGAGGATCCCCTGCAGCAATAGCCCTGGGAAGGGGAGCTGAGGGCAAGGAGACCACATGAGATCACACTGCTGCCTCTGCAAAGGCAGGGACGATTGCAATGAAGACAGCTGGGACAGCAATGAGATGGAAGAGAGGAAGCAGGTCACACACAGGAGGAGCCAGGCTGCTGCAAGGCACATGAAGACCTGGCAGACAGCTTTAGACCCACAAGCCTCAACACTTCCCTGAGGGCAGCAATGACTTCAGAACCCTGAGAGAAGAATGGACTTTTAACCATCAGTAACAACAGTTTCCTTCCACCTCGAGATCTAACTACTGGTACCTGTAACCTGCTAGCTCGAGTCACAGCAGGATCTAGTCCTGTTGACTGCCAACATAAGCGTTAATATGAAAACATATAACAGAAATTGTAGTTTATTTTACTTACAACTTAGAAACATTAAACATAGAAGTCACAATAAAGGCATTTGAGGGTGCAATATCACAGCTTAAAGATTCAGAAAATACTGGAATTGAATTGCTGTTACAAACATACTGCAATCCCTCCTTTAGTTATGTTAGAGTGGACTATTTTCATTTTTTTAATATGGTAATTGCTTCATTTAATGCATTTGGGGAACAAATCAGGATTGTGTAACAGGAAAGGCTGTTGTCTCTCTGAAGAGAAATCACAAGTGACTTTGGAAGCAAAGGACTTTTTTTGAAAGCACTTTGAAATTCAAGTGATCTTGAAAGCAATCAGGGTGTGAGAGTGGCTGTGCACTTTAGAGTAAGCACCAGAGAGAACCCTTCCTAGACTATAAACTCATCCTCATGCCTAACACTGGCGGGCAAGGAACATGGCCAAATACTTCACAGGCAGGATGTGATTTCTATCCCTCTTGAAAAATGGTGCTTCTGAAAAGCTGAGTAGCAAGAGCTGGAGCAGCTATAGCTGTGATGCCTGCTATGGGACCTCAGGCTGGTCCAGGCTTTAGGCATAGTCTCATTCTTTCTCTTTCTGCCTCCTCTCAAAAAAACCCAAACACCCCATCCTATTGCCTTATCCCAAAGAGAAGTGCTGGAGCTAAACTGGTATCTGTGAAGCACTTGAGATACTGAAAAAATGAAAACCTGCAGAAAAAAAGTCACAAATAAAATAGCAGTTTTCTGTACAGAGTAGGATATAAGCTACATACAGTAAGTTAGGTAAAGAGCCAACTGAGCCATGTATTCAGCAGGTCACTACATACTCTTACAACAGCAGTTACGCAGCAAATTAAGTAATTGGACAATATTAGCATCTTGTGCAGGAGACATGTAATTAAAAACCCCAAAACACTAATGAGCATTTAAAGACACTAAAATCAGCCTTAGGAAGTGAGTTTTCATGACAAAAATTAGTCTGGCACCCTGTAAACTCTGAAATCTTTGTCTTTCCAGCTTTTACATTGTTGATATAATACATGATGGATGGTTACCTTTTGTACATAACTGTGTGTAGAACACCCTTCAGAGGAACTCATCAACTCAGCTCCCGTACATAGGGGAGTTTTATTGCTTCTGGGAATCAACAGCTATAAAACTGCAGCACACACAGTTTCATTTTCAGAGGGTTTTTTAGACATCAGTTTAATTCTAAAGAGACCCCTTTTGGGTTGCTTTTAAATAATTGAATTTTTAAAAAAAATAAATTAAAAAAATCAGATCAATTCCCTTGGCCTGGGCTTTATCTTTTGTATTTAGAAAAAATAAAAATCAATAAACTGACAAGCAATTATTTTGTGATACTGATTCTAATTTAAACTTCACTTTAGCCAGGCAGCAGGCACAGAATTTGTGGTACAAGCTGTCGAGAGATGCTGAAAGTGCAGCCTTGGCAAAATAAAGGTTTGAGGGAGTCTATCTGTAGTATTATTTACAGACAGGACAGCTGTGCCGGTGACTGAAGTAAAACACTCTGACTAAATATAATGTGAAGCTAGAGATAAGTAAGTGTTTCAAAGCTATGTCCCTACAAGAGGCACATGTTTAGCTTTTCATGCATCACAATGGATGTCCCACATGAACTTTTTTCTTCTTCAGGTTTCCTTCAGCCCCCGACTGTCCCTGTCACCCTGTGCCAGATGGGAAGTGAGAGCTAAGGCGATCCACCTCTTTGTGGTGGAAACCCCCCGAGCTTCGGCTACAGGTTACTGAAGCCTTCATGAAAAATTCAGAGCTGGTATAACAAGCTTGCTGAAAGTAAAATGCGTGTCACATTATCCACCCCCCCTTTTGGCTAGCACTGAACTACCATCGCTGAGGGGTAGAAAACATGCCTGTAACAAACTTGTACAGGGATATACATGCAAAAATAAGCATTAAACTAATTCCTGTTTTCACCTTTTTATTTTAGCAGTAGTAATAACACAATGTAAAAACTAAGGAGCAATAAAAGAACCTAGAAAATTGATTTAGAGAGATGCATAAGGGAAGTGGATACTGAAAACTGCTAAGCTACTAAAAAGATTGGGATGTGGAATTATTTTGTGCCTTTTTCAGTAGCTAAGACCTTGTTGCTGTCATGTGTTAGATGTCATTTATGAGTGGCAGTATACCGCTTAAATTTTTGAAACTATTTCAGATGCTAAATTTAGTGTCTTTTAAAAGTGTTATTTGCTGTAAGAGATCAAGCAAAACAGTGAAGGGCAGAACAGCCTGAGTAGAAACTGATGTTGTAATTTGGCCCAACCTTCTCATTTATGCTTTTCCCCTGCAAGTGCAAGGGGATTCACGCTCCCAGTGCTCACTGTGGACAAGCATACGAGCTTGTCCTGGCGTTCTACACGCGAAATACTTGAGATGTGCTGTGGAAGTAGTATAAATACAGCACTTGGCTCTGTTCATTAGTGACTGTGGGCTCAGGGAGGTGGGGAGCAGCATTCCCCTTCCAGCCAACTGCCTGTCATGTCAACCCCTGGGGATTTTGCTTCTTGCCCTCATACTCTTATTTGAGTATTTGTAGGAAAAAGCATAAATAAGAGTGATGGGTAAAATGGAGAGAGGCTGCCTAAGTATATATCTTGGTTGGGATAAACAAGGATTGCTTCTTTCCTTAGCAAGGCTTCAACTTCCAAGATTTTGTCCTATATCCATTTGTCACTCAATGATATTTTTTCCCCAAATTAAAATGGAGTCAAGCATGTCTCTAGGTGTTCCATCATATGGTGGATAAGAAAGCCAAGTGCAATGGATGCCCCACATGCCACCTCTGACACTGTCTGCCAGGAGAACCCCATGATAGGCACACACCCAACTCTCTCTGGAGAAAGCGGCAGAGTCCCAATCTTGGTCTTCTGAAGAAAACACAGTTCCTTGAAGACGCAGTTGGTCCTTCGCATGTGACTCTCATGCAAGTGAAGCGTAGGCAGAGAGATCTCCATGGTCTCCTTAACAACTGACTGAAACCACAGCTTCTTTTCAGCCCTCCTGCTAACACACATAGTTCATTTCAGGTCACAAACACCTATTCATGGGGCTCAGGCACACTTCAGGACCCTTGGAGTGATCACAGACTCTGTTCAGAAGTATTATCAAGCTACCAAAATTACAGGCAAAACAAAAACCTTACGGCAACTACATAATTTGAAAATGGATTCTTAGAGAGTAGAATTAGTAACATATGATTGTTTAAACAGAAATCGCATTATTACAGCAGAAAGAATAATCTCAGTGGAGCTTTAACCCTGGGCTGGGCTTGACCCAAGTATGATGGAGATACAGGGGACAATTTAGCGTCAACACACAAACTCACTCTGCAACTTCCTACAGCAGCAGGACTCTCTCCCCAAGTAAAGGGAAAGCTATGCTGCATCCACAACCAACACACCTCATTACTACACAAGTGGGTGAGCACTGTTCTTTTTTCCTTTTGTCTTTTAACCAGAAAGTCTCCATTAAAGTGTATCAACACCTGCATCTTAATTTAGAAGTGCATTTACCTCAACAGTTTCAGCCCTGAGGAGTAAAGTTACCTATATCTAAAGAGCAAAATTTAATAAAATTATTTCTGACTGTACAGATAAATTGTATTTCTAAATGTTTAGTAAGTATCAAAAGTCTTCCCTATCCAGAGAAATAAATATGAGCGTTCAGCATAAATTCACACAACTTTAATGATCTCAGAGGGTCTATTGATGGAACGAATTGGAGAAAAAATAACAAAAAAACCCAAACCAAAAGTGATATCTATGCAGATATCTTGCTATTTGCATGAAAAGGGCAGCTGTCTCTGAGGTGACACAGCAATTGCCAGTGCTGTGCTGAAGCCTTACACAGCAGCTTGGGTCACAACTTGCGGATGTTATATTGATCTGAAATGGCATTGGTAATCAAATAGGTTGAAAAGAGGAGGAGAGAGGGCGGGGCATAATTGCAATATGGCGAGACCCTAGTGTTGTTAAAAGTACCATGATACTGTTAAATGCTTGAGATAACCTGATCTCAGAGTCTAAATGTCATCTTATAAAACAGCTTCCACAACAAGGACATCTGAGGGCAAAAAGTGCGTGGTGATGTTCAGGAGCACGCTTCAACTCTTAAAGCCCTGTCTCCATTTAAGGCTC
>VYZX01002622.1:0-28283 GCA_013401335.1 Brachypteracias leptosomus | reverse complement strand
TAAACCTCCCCTGACACACCTTGGGGCCATTTCCTATTGTTCTTCCTTGGGAGAAGAGACTGACCCCCACCTGGCTTCCACCTCCTTTCAAGGAGTTGTTGAGAGTGAGAAGGTCTCCCCAGAGCCTCCTTTTCTCCAGGTTCAACAACCCCAGTTCTCTCAGCGGTTCCTCACAAGACTTATGCTCTAGACCCTTCCCCAGCTTTGTTGCCCATCTCTGCACATGCTCCAGACCCTCAGTGTCCTTCTTGGAATGAGTAGCCCAAAACTGAACAGAGGTTTCAAGGTATGGCCTCCCTAGTGCCCAGTCCAGGGGGGCAATCACTGCCCTAGTCTTACTGGCCACACTAGCACTGATCCAAGCCAGGATGCTGGTGGCCTTGGCTACCTGGACACTTGCTGGTTCATCTTCAGCCAGCTGTTGACCAACACTCTCAGGTCCTTTTCTGCTGGGCACTTTCCAGCCACTCTTCCCCAAACCTGGAGAGTTACAGGGGGTTGCTGTGACCCAAGTGCAGGACCTGGCGCTTAGCTATGTTGAACTTCATACCACTGGCCTCAACCCATCAATCCAGCCTATTCAGATCCCTCTGTAGATCCACTGCAGGGGCCTTATTAAGCTCACAATCTCCACTTGACTTTGGTCTACATGTGAAATTAATGTCTAGGTGCTGCTTCTGCATTAGGATACCTGTCCAAGTACCTCTAAGCTTATCTTATCACCTCTAAGTGATTTCAGAAGCTCATACTCCCACAATGACTGTGATTTTTCTTTCTTATGTGTGGAGTTTTCTGGGTTTGGGGGTGGGCATTTTTTCACTTTTCACTGACAGTGAATAGGAGTAAGCAAATGCCATTTCAGAACTGAATATTAATAGGGGTTTAGGAACTGAATTTGGATCAGGATACTAATTTCTCCTGGAGCATTCACATCATAGGTTTGCTTTCCAAGCAACGTATTGTCTTTTTATCAAGATGCTGCACTTTTGCTGTAGAATGGTGCCAACTCCAGTTTCACCTTCTTCCTATTAAATGCTTAAAAGGTACGTGTGCATCCATAAAAAAAAATAAGTAACATTCACCTCAAGTTCTGGAGCCTGAGCTGCTGAAAGCATTTCTGATGCATGGCTGCAACCTTGAGCTTAGCACGAGACTTGTGATGCCATGGGCCTTCCACAGGAAGTGAGCTTCTAGTAGACATGACTTTTTCTATTGACTTCCGAGGAATCTTGAGAAGATCAGATGTCCTCAGTACATTTTAGGTAAAATATAAATCACTGTTCTTCTTGATATACTACGATATGTCATGAAGTTTTTTTCAAGGTGCTTTCCAAAAGTCTCACTTTATTACAGACCTGATGTTCTTCCTCATTTCTTGGAAATATAAAAAATAATCTAAAAGGACTAACTAAACCTGTGAAGATCCTTGTTTGCTGTCCATTAAAAAAGTATCCCCTGCAGATCTACTTTAAAAGAAAAAGCAACAGTACATCATTAACCTGTACAGAAAGCATTCTCTAGGAGAACAGAAGCTATTACATTAGTGAGCAATTAAAACCCTCAGATATGTTTTGTACCCTATTCCATGCACATGCCAATACTTAAGCATCTGCTAGATAGCAGGTGGTTTGTAAATCGTTATCTTTTCAAATTATGTTGCTAATGGCATGTGTGAAATGACTGAAAAATTACATGTTTCCCCTTCTCCATCACTAAAATAAAAGAAATTGTCTAAAGTTCAAGAGCCATAAAGCACTGGCAAAGCTGGCTTTCCCACTTTCCACCACTCTGTTAGCATTGTCTCCACCATTAACAGTAGACAATACAGTCTGTGATATCTGATTTTTATGACACCCCTTTACTAGGAATAACGAAAGACAGCCAGAAGCATCAGTATACTCTAGTTCTCAAACAGAGCACAACCCATTAACTAAGAACAATCAGCCAATTATTTGAACAGTATTGACAGATAACACAGTCTGGCTATAAAAATAGTGAAAGATTTCTGTAATGATATAGAGACATAAATGGAAAAGCAAACCCAAAAACATTGTTAAAATATAATTAAAACTACCATTTTTGTTTTACAGTAGAGTGACAAAAAATCCTAATTATTCAAATACCAAATATATTGGATTTGCATGGCAAGGTTTTGGTAGAGGTGAGGGCCACAGGGGTGGCTTCTGTGAGAAGCTTTCCCCATGTCCAGTGCAGCCAATGCTGACCAGCTCCAAGATGGACCTGCCACTGGTCAAGGCCAAGCCCATCAGTGATAGTGGTAATATCTCTGAGATAACAGATTTAAGAAGAGGAAAAACTAGTAACTGCAGCCACAGAGAGGAATGTGAATATTTGAGAGAAATAGCTCTGTAAACACCAAGGTCAGTGAAGAACGAGGGGAAAGAGGTGCTCTAGGAACGAGAGAAGAGATTTCCTTCTAGCCCATGGTGAAGACCATGGTGAGGCAGACTATGCCCTTGCAGCCTGTGGAGTTCCATAGTGGAGCAGAAATCCAATTGCAACCTATGGAAAACTCTACACCAGAGCAAAGAGCCCAAAGGAGGCTGTGACCCTGTGGGAAGTTTGTGCTGGAGCAGGGACCTGACAGGACCTAGGGACCCATGGAGAGAGAAGTCCATTCTGGAGCAGATTTACTGGCAGAACTTTTGACCCTTTGAGGACCCACACTGGAGCAGTATGTTCCTGAAGAACTACACCCCATGGAAGGGACCCACACTGGGGTAGATCATGAAGAGCTACAGCTCATGGGAAGAACTCATGTTGGAGAAATTCATGGAGGACTGTCTCCCATGGGAGAGAGCACACTGGAGCAGGGGAAGGGTGTGAGGAGGAAGGATTGGCAGAGACAAGGTGTGATAAACTGACCACAAACCCTATTCCCCATCCCCCTGCTCTGCTGGAGGGAGAAGACAGAGAAAATCAGAAGTGAAATTAAGCCCAGGAAAAAGGGAGGGGTGTTGAGAAGGAGTTTAAAGATTTATTTTATATTTCCCATTATTCTACTCTGATTTGGTTAGTGAGAAATTAAACTAATTTCCCCAAGTTGAGTCTGTTTTGCTTGTGATGGTAATCGCTGTGTGATTTCCCTGTCCTTATCTCAACCCATGAACCTTTTGTTGTATTTTCTCTCCCCTGTTCAGCTGAGGAGGGGGCATGGTAGAGCAGCTTTGGTGGACACCTGACATCCAACCAAGGTTAACCCATCACACCAAAACATGGACTAATTTCTTTGGTTTTTTAATGATGCTTTAGTTCAGACCTCACAGTGACTGCTTGCTCCTACTTCTCAGAACAAGTCAACAAATTAAGAATTTAGCTTTTCATCTGCAAAAACAGACAGCATGTGGTGTGCAAATACTTGTTCTCTCAAGTCATATTGCCAACAGCTGAAGCTTCTGAGGAAAAAACACTTTCACAAGTCCTTCATTGGGCTGCCCAGATGTTGAGCAGGGCAGCTTTTGTTCTAATTTTCCAAACCAGCATACCTACCACAGCCTGCTGGGCAATCTAGGTATTTGAAAGCAAAAAGGACACATCCAGGGCTGTCCTGTTCCTCTTCATAGAGGAAAACCTTTTCCATGGCCATAGATGTCCTGGCTGAAAACAGCTGCTAGCTCAGAGAGAAAGGTCAGTTTCTGCCTCACCAAGAGAGCACAATGCTTGGAAATCTGGTTTATAACCTATATAAAGATACAGACAAAGGGAGAAATCTACAGCCCTATAGAACCACTCCACTAGGAAATTACCTGAAAACAAGTGATCTTTAAATACATGACTTTCATGGTCTTGCCATATTACAAATAAAAGCGGCAGAGAGGACAGAGTTCTTGTCATAAAATCAGGTAGCCAGCAGTTAAGGATTTGGATAGCAGGCTGGCTTCATTTTGTGCTGGAAAAGTTTTCTGAAATAAAGTAAGCAAGAGAGTTCATATTTTTTCCATTATAATTTTACATCACTTCTATTAAATGAATAGTTGCTTCAAAAATTCATACTGTTTCCAGATCCTGAGTATTCTAGGTGATTCGAGGCTTCCAGATCTTTCACATCAAGATAACTGCCATTTAAAATGACAGATGAGCAATGCAAAAGTGTTCGTAAGTATTGGAGGAAAGCTGTTATGTGCTTTAGCTCAGTAACCTTCTGGCACAGCCAATAAAGGCAAAACAATAGGGAAGATTTACTAGAGCAAGTAGCTGTAAAAAAGGTTCTAGTCAGTGAAAAAGGGTGCTGCAGTGCAGACACAAACTCAACTACCATGCTATTCAGGGAATATTTCTGTTTTGCTACCTAAAGCAAACATACAAAAATCACAGCCAATTCAAACTAGTGTTTTTTCATTTTAAGAGGAAAGGATTGGTACATTAGGAAAATCTTGCAGTTTCTACAGACTTCATACAGATCTCACACGGTGAATGAAAATACCATAGCACTGTCGCCAATTACCATTATATTTTGTCTGTGTCCATCCTTTATTGCCTTTTCCATATTATCTGACAGCATCAAAAGATCAGCTCCATTTACTTTAATCAAAAGTATCCCACAAATATCCCTAGTTAATACTTAGTCTAAATGAAGCACCTTGTCAAAGTCTCCAATGATTCCACTAAACGCATCCCACCCAGCTGAAAGGAAAAGAATAGCAAAACCATGAAATTGGTATAATAAATCACAGATATGGGGTTTCTTCTAAATATTTTCAGCTTCATTAATAATGAGATCTTCATCCAAGCTTGTTGAAGTCTTCAGTGAGATCTAGAGTATAGCCATGTCAACAGCTCTCAGGTCAGCTGCATCCCTCTGCCTATTGAATTATTTACCTGGGAAGCACAAAGCAGTTCAATATCAGAAGTGACCTGCTTAAGAGTTTTCTGCAATGCTTGGATTGAAGTTTGCTGGCTGTAAAATCAAGCTAAATGTGGCAGTGTGTAGGATGTTGGTGTGCTGCTTTTGACCCAGCACCCATGATTGTGTCCTCATGAGAATAAAGAAAATACCTCCACCTTGTATATGTGATTGACAGTTGCATAATGGATGATGGAGCCAGTTTGGGGAAAGCAGCAATATCAAAGGGGTCATGATCCTTTCAGATCCCATAAACTAAAAGAAGTGAAATGGAAATGTGAATGGAAGGTTCAGGATAAAAATAAAAATAAATAAGAAATCATGCCACTGAGACAGCTGACATTGCAATATTCATCAGTCCCTTTTCATTCTTCCTACAGCATGCTGTTAGCAGATGCAGTAATACTGGACATGCTTTAGGGTGCAGCCCTGTAACTGTTCTTCCTGTACCCATATACAATGCTGAGAAGAGCAGTGGTGTTTCCAGCACAGCTGGTGTTGTGCAGGTCAGCAATATATCAGATTTTGACATATTTGTTACATCCTATTCAGACAGTCTCCTCTGCATTTCTGCTCTGTGCAAAATTAACCTTAATTTCCCATCTAGGGCTGTAATTTAATGTTGTGGATTACATTAAGGAGCTGTCCTTCACAGTAAATGACAGGTACAAATACACAGGGAAATTGTGGATACTCCGTCACTGGATGTGTTCAAGACCAGGTTGGATGGAACCTTGAGCAACCTGGTCTAGTGGGAGGTGTCCCTGCCCATGGTGGGGGGTTGGAACTAGATGATCTTGAAGGTCCCTTCCAATCCAAACCATTCTATGATTCTATGAATATACATCTCAGATAAAAATATTTTTAAACTATTAAGTAGTGTTAAGTTCACATAAACTCTTTTTTAAAGAAAGCAGTTACTTCAGAGGACGAGTAGCTTAAAGGCCACATTTTCAGTGGTATTCACCTAACTAAAGAAGCAGAGAGATTTTAGAGTAAGAATCTCTTAAGATTTTCCACTGCATCTAAATTTGCGTCTTTATTCATGTAAGCACTTGCAGAATTTTCTTCTCTGTCATATTTGAAAACGTAATTTCAACTTCTCATTCACTTAGGCTTTCTGAAAAAGGTACCTGCTGTAAAGAACAACCACAAAGCAGTTTAAAAGGTAGCTACATAAAATGCATAATGTTATAACAAGCATGCCAAGATTATTATTTAATCTGAAATCACTTTTGGCATTAAAATTTTACTAATAGTTTCAAATTTCTATATGTCTAAGATGGAAGATCCGTTATTAAGCTCTTCCTATTCTTCACTACAGCAGTTGAGAGTCTGTGACTGTTGCATTAAGCCTAGTGATTAACACATTTTGGTCCAACAAATGGCCACTTTACACTTTATTGTTTCAGCCCACAAACTTCCCTCCTGTCAATCTGAAATTTTCATGCCAGAAGCAGGAAATGCAAAAAGAGCACAGGAATAATCTCACTGATGACCATATCTACTCCAGAGTCAAATGGTTTTCTCTAGCAGGTAGCAGAAAAGGCACAAGAGGCAGGGAGTTGTGGGGAGGGCATTTAAACACATTACATCAGATGCGGTTCTGTCCATTTTCATCATCTGTCACTCACACTATAATCAGTTCACTTTCTGAAAATGGTACTGTAGAAATAATTGCAGGTGGAACTGAAAAACTGCAAGCAAAGCTCTGCTTTACGTTTTTGAGCTGGAGTCGTACTTGTTACTCCAAATCATGAGCTTTGCAGATGATTCTTTGCTTCTAGCACTACATTTAGAGCCTTCTGCTCAGCTTGTCAAAGTTCATCCTAAATGCTTTCTGAAATTCATTCTAGGCAGAGTCTTCATTAAGAGGTACATGAAGTAGATGAAACTGAAAGACTGAAAATGTATCTTTTTTTCTGAAACTGGGCAGAGTTTGGTCCTGGCACCGCAGCAGGTACCAAGTTTCAGGATTAAAATATGGTTTAGAAGAGACCACATTCTTCATTGCCAAAAAAAAGAGAGATTTTGTGGATAAATTGAAAGGCACATTAGTTTGGGTTTGCTTTTTAATTTTAATCTCTACACCCCTCCTTCTCCTAAAAAAAATAAGTAGAACCACTTTTGCATGTTAATAGATGCTAAAAGCACCTTCAGATTACTCTATTCTTTCCAAATTAGCTAAAATTTTATTTATACAGTTACCTCACCTGCTGCAAGATGTTAATACATCCAGCTTCTCTTCCAATCTTACTGAAGGCTTCTGAAATTGAAGTCATGCTAGCCAAGAACTGCATGACCTGCTTTATTCAGAACAAAGCAGCAGGAGTGGTGCAACCATCATCTTCCCACCAGCCTGCTCCAGGACAGTTACAGAGATCGTCACATTGTTACCTCATGGAGGTCAATGGGAATTAAGTCAATGGCAAGAAGGTATCTTTGTGCAGAGCTGCATACATTTCAAAGTGGTGGCAAACCGAGAGCTGCAAAAGCATGTGCTGTAGATATGAGTCCAAGAATCAGGGTAACAATCTGCAGGTAATTTAAGCCCATGTAGAAAAAAGGAAATGGTATGCAAAATTTTCATCTTGGCAGCAGTCCTTAGTAAGTAAGAAAACAAATTGAAGGGTAATGCATCAAGTCCTGGAGGATAACTAGGTCTCTACACCAAATATGTAACTGATCTTAGAGAAATGCAAAGTTTTTAATATATATATTGAATTTTAAAAAAATATTAATGATTATATCAAATAACAGAACTTGAAGGCAAATCTGGAACCTCATTTTGAAAGTAGACCCCATTTTGTAAATGAAAATTTTGAAGAAAATTTTTAAGTGGCTGATCTTGATCATCTTTAATATTCCACATTAATTAGAGATGGTTTAATAGAGTAATCATTTTATAATTAAAATCACTGTTGGGGAGTGATAGTGAGAGATTATATAAATAACCTCATCAAGCAGCACTGAGAAAATAACTGAAAAAAACACAGTTCAATAGACAGCAACATACTTCATAAGCAGAATAAGGGCTTGTTTTTGCAGATTTGACCACTTCATCTGAAATAGCACTTTCTGAGGGGTGGAGTACAGAGGGAAAGAGTTCCATTTAAAATTGTCAGCTTTTTAATAAAAAGCCAACTTGTCTCAAAACCACCACATTCAATGACTGAAACAAATGGTTGTGTAAGTGAGTGGGATTCTAATTATGTACCACAGGTAGCAAATGTCATGTTATATTTCAATGATTTCATGGATAGAAGCTTTATGACTAACACTAATAAAGAAAAGAAAATATGTTCTGATTTTTTATGAAATACAATTTCTTATCATGGCAGTTTATCTCAGAACAGTACCTTATATCTAGGGACAAAACTTGCGCAAAGCTTAGAAAGCAAGTTAAGTTATATTAATTCTGCTCACCATTGCATAAATATGTACTGTATTCTTTAGTTGCTTACCACCACTATAATTCCTTCCCATAAAATTAATTAGCAATTAATTGGCAATGAACTTTCTTTGATGGTAGTAAGATTTAAAAAAAAAAAAGGAAGAAACTAAAAGCTGCCAATCATTTTCTAGCTCTTTTGTAGGAGTCACCTTTCCCTAGCAGTCAACAAACTGCTATTATCATACCACAGATCACAGCATGACATCTCCTCTTTTAATTTCCTCTTTCTTCTTTCTTCCTATGAAGAAAGCTTTTGCCTTTTCCTTTAACTCCAAATTATCCTCTTAGGTTGTATAACTCAATACAGTAACATCAGCTCTTTGAGAGCTAAGCCAGTTTACAACAATTGATGATATAACCCCTTGTATGCACACACAATTAAATATTAATTAAAAGCAAGTGAACAAACAAAATATCTCTCCAGCAAAGGATTTGAAAACACTATCCATCATTGTACTGTTTCCACTGTCAATCAAAACAATACAGATAAAGTTCTGGAGCTTGCAAAGTGTGAATTGTGGTAGAGAAAGGGAGTGATCTGTGCAACGCAGAGCCCAAAGCTTTCAAAATACTCTTCTACTCAGAGGTGCAAGTCCTATGAGGGTTCATCTATAAGTATAAAATGTGCAGTAATGTGCTGACTTGTTATTGAAGCCACACTTCTGTCCTGATTTATACCAGTCCATGGAGGACATGGATTTATCACATTTTATAATGTTGATGGGCTCCCAAGAATGCAATCTATCTCTGGAGAGAAAGCCAAGAACAGGATGAATTTTACATTGACTGTAGTTATTTCAAGATCTAGACATTTAAGGTGTATTTCTGTAGGGTCAAAATGTAGAGGAGAAAGATTATGCACACTGTAATGAACCAGGCTGGGCACTGACAAAGGGATAAAGTTACTCCATAATTCAGTTCAAGGGAAAGTCTCAAATCAGCCCTTTAAAAGATGAATCTCTTGAAAAGGGGAAAAAACAGAGGATGATGATTCTTCAAAGGATTATAAAAATTCTCTTTCCCAACTGCTTACTAAGTCTACAGAGTAGATGTCAGGCCATAACCACTGTAGAAGCTGATGAGCTTAATGGCCCAGATAAGTTCATCAATATTATTAGTGCCACACCACATGAGTAGGCAATTTGCAACAAAAAGTCTTGAACAACATTGTTGTCATCAGTTTGGTTAGAAATACCATAAATCCAGAGATGATTGGTTACCCTGTCCTTTTACTTATAAAGAGAACTGCCACTGTTTTCTATGTGCTCAAGGTTAAAATCAGTGCTTTACCTTCTAAAATATTTGTTTGCAGTCTTTTCCAGGACAAAATCAAAAGTCTTTTTTTTGATTGACTACAAAGATAGCAGAAGATATCATGAAGATATAAAGACATTCCTTGATTTCAAACAAATTATCTATAGTCCATTAGTTTTAACATTGACTTTTTTTTTGAAGGGACAGTTATGGCAAAGAGCTTTACATGAAACCTCTATAATAAAGAAGTTTATAAGAAGAAATGTGCAGGATATTGTTCCTTTGAAAAAAAAATAAAGTTAAGGAGATTTACTGACCTAAACACTCTCATTTTCTACATGTTACTGACAACTATTTATGAGATTTACCAACAATTCTGGTCCCCTGGGCCGCAATCTGTACCTAGAAATGAGAAAAAAGCAAATTTAGGGTTACAAGGAAAGCTTTAAAAATCCTATTTTGTACAAATAAGATTTTCCTTTCTTGATTGTTGCATTTATTCTGAAATTTCACAGGCTACAAAGAGAAAGAGGATGTACAGTTCTGATGGATCAATGCAGACCTCAGTTCAAACATCTGTACTGGTCTCAGGACTCCTCCCTCCTGCTTAATCCTGGCATCATTGAAACTAACAAAGTGTGTCCATGGCATTCTTCATGGGAATATAAGATTCTCATGCTATGATATACATGATATGAAATATATCATATGTCTCACATGTCTCATGTGATATGAGATAACAAACTTTTCTGCCAGGTTGTGATATCCCACACAGGTATCCACCTTCCAGTCTGGTAACAGGCGATATTCATCCCTTCAGAGCACTTTATTATGGGAGTTTTTAAAACACCTCCTTAATCACAGCATATATCTCAAGCCTGTCTTTTTGAAAGCTGATTTCTCACAGTTATTTTCCACTGTTGATTATGTATTCTGTGCAAGTAGCACATAAAGTTCTAAGCTCATCATTGTCAGTAAAAGTCTCATGCATGCAAACAAGGACTGAACTTGCCCATTATTTAAGAATAGAGCTCAAGTCTCTTTTTTGATCCAAGCTTATGCTGCTCTTAAAAATTCCGAAGGTTAACACAAGTCTATTCTTACATTAAAAAAAACCCAACAGTGACACATAAAATCAAATTCTGAATGCAGTCTGGTCTCCAAATCAGCGATTTAATTTAGCTGGTTTTTGTAAATGTCCTGCTTATGCCATGATACACAATAATGTCCTTGAATAATAAATAGCAGGTAATTTTAAAAGGAAAATACTAAAGTGAAAAAGAAAACTACGGAAAAACCCGAACTACACAAAACCGTGTAAAATCACTACATTTATTCTGCTACTACCACCTTCCTCCTTTCATTTAAGCTGAAATCCATCTGAGGTTCACATAGACCATTAAAACTTAAGATTTGTTCATAAGAAAATAATTATTCATAAACAATGCAGAAAGAACAAATCCAGCTCTACTTGACCCCCTATGGTAGCTCATCCATGTCAGCTACAGACTTAAGGCAGCTATTTATAAGTAGTTTGTAAGTTTCTTCCATTTGCCCTTTTTGTCACTAGATGTTCAGTGAAACTGTCAGCAAAAGCAATCTCCACTGCTTAAGAGCACTTAAGCACTTGCTCAAACTGCAGGTACAAGGAGCCGAGGGGCTGTATTTAGTTACAGACTTGTTATAGCCTGGACAACTCACACCTCCCTGTTGTGCAGATGTGCCTTAGCTGGATTCCAGTGGAGCACCTAAGGGTGGCCATGGCATGTCCACTTGACAAGAAGATCTTACAGAAGTCAAAGACTACCTAGTCTCCTGCAAATAATGTTCCCCATAAAATGAAGTTTCAAAACAGGCTTGTAGTGTAATACAGTTTGAGTTGAAGATTTTATAGAGGTCTGGAAGTGGACTATGTTCCTTCTCCTTCACCCATCAGCATCACAGTGTTGTAAGACATGGGGTGGACCAAACACAGAAGACGCTACATTATAGTGTGGTCTCCTCTACCCTCACCATTGAGGCCACATCCAGACCAGAATTAAGAATTATTGCTCCAGTTTTAAAGAGTGGAAAGTGAAAAGTATTTAACACATCTGAAGGCATTTCACAAGTAAGGAGCCCCAAATTATCTACACAAAAACACACTGCGGTAAATGCAGAAAGAGAACTGCGTTTGACTCTTGAAATGGCTCTAACAGGTATTTAATTTAGGAGTGCTTTTTTCACTACCACTTAGAGATGAGATCTGTCTCTCTGAAGCTTTAAATATGGAAAGACAGACATATTCTTTCTATTATTTCCAAATTCAGTAATTAAGGCCAGCTATATAAAAATCTTGAGTTTCAGCTGTAGTCAGATTTTTTTCCTGTCTGTAAACAGCATTCCAGAAGTGGAAGTGAAAATAGCCCAAATATTATTCGGGAATATAATAAGAAATGGCTGTTTAAATTTAAAGATCAAATTATGTTGCCTATATAAGAAGCAAAGAAAGCTACTTATTTATACAGCATGTATCTAAACTGACATTTTCAAAACCACTTTCAAGAACAAAGATACTCTTGTGATACACAATTTAAATTATAAATTGAATCCAAGATAAAGCAGTATTATTGCATTAATAAATATTTTACTATTTCCATAGCAGTTCTTGACAACTTACAGCTGTCTCAAACAGGTAAGAACTAAAGTATTGCAGCACTGATTAAATGGCTTTCCAGCTAATATATTCACAATGTAGGTGACTGTAGGGCTTAAAAGAAAAAAAAAAAAAATCACCTACATCTTTTCAACATTAATCTATGACTGAGCTCATAAGAAATTATTTGATCATCAAGGTTAAAAGTTGATATGTTCAGCTGAACTGAAAGCAAATTTCTCAGTATTGTCTTAGTTATAGCAGGCAAGTGAACAGCCAATAAGGCCAGGATTTTTAATGTCTTTGTTCTAAAATAACTTCATACCATAATTAGGAGTCCACTCTGCAACTGCAGGAGCAAAGACATTGCTTTGACCCAGCAGAGCTACTGGCAGTTGCTATACCAGATTCTTTCTTCCTGGCAAATAGGCCAGGAAGAAAAGTATATTTAAATTAAAATACCTGGTGGGGGAATGGAAATTAAAAACAAATCTTACAATCTTATTTTGTTTGCTAAGTGATTACTCGGAGCCAAGAAGGTTGTCAAACCTTATATAAAGTTTAAGTGCCTTAATGGTTGCTGTTACCTATGTGAACTAAAACATAGCTCGATAGCCAGTTTCCCACAGTGGTAGCTCATTGTAGGGCAAATTTAAGCACTTCTCTGAATATGAACATGCTTAATTATATCCTTAAATGTCAGGCACATGCTTAAGTGATTGACTAGATTGTGGTTTAAAGAGAAGACTCAAAAAACCATGAATGATCCAATAAAAGCACCAAAATTGCAGTGAAACGATTCACCATATGGTAGAGGAACTTGGATATTCTTAAAAGACTTGTTACAAATTATGGTGCACTTCTTCCATATTATGCAGTATGTAGCTGTCAGAAACATTCATGCTATTCCGCCAACTTCAAGGGAGCACACGACAGCAGAAGTTGCCCTGTAGGCAATTACGAACAATTTCAGGCAGATACCCGCCCTCAACCCCAATCCTCTCTCCATCTGTGGAAACTTTTCAGACTAATACCTTTGTGGAGAGGTATCTCCATAAGAATGGACATGTGAGCAAATCCAGACTCGGTGGCACCAGCAAGGACACACAAGGACAGCCACGTGCAGCATGTGAAACGGCAGTGACACAGCAAGAAAAAGGAGGCAGAAGGCGGAACCAAGGGCAGCGTCTTGAGAGCAGTGCCTGGCCAATCAGGAGATGTTGCTTAGCGCCTGGCAGAGTTTGTTACCAATCAGAGTTGTGCTTCCAGCGCATGGTCAGCGCTGGTGGGTATATAACGAGTGAGCTTCGGGCAAATAAACGGCAGTGCTTGGATTACATTAGTCCGTGTACAAGTTGTCCATTGATCTCCTGCCGCATACCTTAAGGCACAGAGATGATCTTTTTGTTCTGTCTTTGTTCGGAGATAAGCACTATGCTCTGTGATTTGTGACTTCAGAGGCACCCAAATGATCCATTTCCTTGCAAAAGCACATAAATTTTCCCAAGAAATCTGAGACCTTCCAGCTCTTAGATCAGTTTATTATCACCCCATACAGAAGATGATAAAAAACTAATATTTCAAATAGCAACATAATTAGAATGATACATATTTTAAGACTGTGATACTTTGTGCAAAACCACTTATATTGTAAAACATCATGAGAGAAAGCTTCATTATGGATGTTGATGACTATTTTAATAAAGCATGTAATTTAATGAAGGGTTTACTCTCTTTTTCACAAAAGAGTAATTGAAATGTTAGTTCAAATTGGATTGGACAGTTCCAAAACCTGACTAATTGAAAGTAAACAAAAGGTGACAAAGATTAGTAGTGTGTCAAGTTGATGTCTTCTGCAGTAACAAGGGATTTGTGGTTATTTATATTCTTTAATCTTTTTCTAAATGATCTGGAAGAGTGAGAAATAATCATATTAAGAAAACTGGCAAATTATTCTGTATTGGAAGACATGGTTAACACCAGAAAGGCAAAGAGTGAAAAAATGGGAAGTGGAAAAATGGGAAGTGGAAAAACAAAGACCTAATTTGGACACATCTGAGGTCATGACAAAATCTTAGTTAATACAGATGGTGAAAAATAATCCAAAGCATATATCCTTTAAATAAAAGAGAAATTAGAGAAGAAACAACCAGCTGGCAGTGAGGAAGACCCAATTAGAGATAGCTGGAAAAACACGGTTGGGCATACATATGTGTAGAATAGCATGTCCACATAGGAACTGCCCTCCTGCTCGGTAGAGGATTTACTGCAGTGGAAATATGCTTCTCCAAGAAGCCTTCTGGAGTCAACATCCAGGAGCAGTCTGAAGGCATTGCAGTCAGACAAAATTGGAGCACATGTAAGTTGGGTCAGATGAAATGTTTGCATGGGTAATCATACACTTAAACACCTTGTTAAAAGGAGCCTCAGGGACCAAAATATATGCCACCAGGGTGAAAAGAGATACGAATTAGCTTGCACCTCTCTACATATATATTTTTTTTTAACATTAGTCAGCAGCTGAACTCCCCTTGGTCCTTCATTCCAACACAAGGTGGGTACTATTATACAATGCTACTACAAAGTGGACCTAAGTGATCATATGAAAGATATGGCCAGGATCTGCAGAAGGAAAATGAGTGATTCAGTATAGTGAGCTGAACTGTAGTATTACTGGATAACAAGAAAAAAATTGAGAAGAGATTAATGGACTGAACACTTATAAAACTTGCATGAAAGTCTTCCCAAGGAGTGCTGGAACGTTAAAGGAGGATAAAAGAGGTGCTAGGAAGTGGATAGTCCTTTTGATCAGAGTTGGCCTAGCTTACATAACAAATCTGCCTTCCATCTATAAATTATGACTCCATATTAAATAATTTGAAACATGAAATTCAAACATTTTCCTGTATTTTTCTTTATGCAACTGGCATCTCAATCAACAAATGTAATTGTGTATTTCAAAGAATATTATAAATCACTCTTCTCTCTAACTGTAGTTTTCAGCAAAAGTATCATTTTATGCTCGTGATTTTTGAAACTGACATGTTATTAGTATCATACATGATATTTAAAACAATCGGAGGAAATAGATTTAATAAAACAGAAAGTGTCCAGCAATGAAGAAGTAAAACAATAACATACTCTGAAACAGTCATCAAAACATATTAGCAATAAATTTTAAGATGCCATGCTATTCCCACTTACTGACATAATATAACCAGTGTTACAGAAAAATTGGTCATCTATTGAACTTTCAACTTAAGCTAGAAGCAAGTAGGATAAAATAAAATTGAAATGGGGAAAACCAATTCAGAAGAGTGTGGAAGCTCATGTATGTTCAAGAAACAAATTGTTCAAAGACGGTATAGCTGAAAAAGATACATTAAATACCTGAAATGAAAGTCCATCACTATCAAGCCTATGGAAGATTTTCCAGCAGCTTAAGGAACATGGTCTGTTCCTGAGTGGTTTGTAAGGATCCAGGCATATAGGGAGGGTCCAGTACATGTCAAACTTGCCTTTGCAAGGCTTACTGCAAATATGCATATACAGTGATCCAAGAGAAGTGAAACATCTGAAGACAAATCCAAGACAATATAAATCTTCACACCTTGGGTACCTACTGTTGAACTCAGTCCACAGCTTAAAAACCTATTGCAAAAGAAGAGAATCCTGTGATGCCACGACCACAGGATCAGTCATATCCAGACTCCCCAGCTGAAAGTCGCCACTGACTTCTACCAGCTCAGGATCTGTCCCTTTAAATCATCCTTTATTTTTCCAGTGATACAGGAAAACTATTTCAATGGTGTTCAAAACACAATTAATAATCTTCTTTCTCAGCCTTGGGGAAAGAATTCCATTTTGCAGCTTATCAGTCAAGAGTCAGATCTCCTGCCCACACAGCGCAGTCTTAGGCAGTGATGTGCCTAACAATTAATAATTGCAACATGAAGAAATTACCAGCAATATTAGTATTAAACTCACTTATAAACTAGGGTTATGAAACTAATCCTGTAATATGAATACAAATTCATCTGCAGAATGCTGTTGGCCTATAATAGCATTTTGCGTTTTGGACTATCAGCATTTAGGCTTATGCAGAAGACTAGCTACACACAGAGTAGTTTGCCCTTTCCCACCTAAAGCTAGTATTTAGGGATGATAACTGAACAGAACAGATATTACCAGAGCAGTCTCCACATTCTCAGTAGAAATAAATAATTTTTCACAACTCTATGTTCTGCCATTTGAGGAACTGAAACATTTCATTTCAAAATTGGCCAAGTTTTGACTCCTACAACATGACGTTGAGAGTCAAAGTATCTGGATGCGAGAGATGTAGACACAGCAGAAATGCTCATTAACCTTCACCTTACCATTCCTCTGAAATATTATGGAGTCTGTCAGTAAAGCATGTTCTGTCATAATCTAACTTTATGACGTGTAGAGAAGTTTTGAATTATATTTGTATAGTCAAGCCAAATATCGTGTAAGATCAAACATTCACATTTTAAAGTTCATTCTCTTTCTGAAGGGTACATTTGTAGTATTTGCACAAGAAAACTTTGACATGTTCAAAAATATATAGCCCAAACTAATTATTTGATTGAATTTATATACTCCAAAGTACCAAACCATTTATATGGTCTAGTATCTTACTATCATTTAACAACTTTGCTTTATTTTCTGTACTCTAAGTGATAATGCTTTACCAATTAAGATAAATTAATTGTCTGCTTTGGATCATATTAGACTCTCCACATTAAACCCCAGAAATCTGATGGGCATCAATGCATCTGCTGAAAGAGAATATCCTTTTCTTTGCCAGACTTCATCATGTACTGTTTGCATTCTTCCCTCTGTCTGTTCAAACATATAGCTATAATCTTTAATTAATGAAAAAAGTTAAAATAAAAGTTAATAATAGCATTCTGAAAGTATTAATTAAAAATTGGAGAAACCCTCCTTGGCTTGAATGTCTCGCTATATTTCTAAAGGCAAATAATGACACTAAGATCCGAAGTAATCCATCCTCAATGACTACCACTCCTTGTCATTTGATTGCCTCGATACAGGAGATAAATTCAAGTAGTTTCAAGTCCAATTTGAGGCACATGAGTATGAAGAGCATAGTAATAATAAAACCGGTTGACTTAAAATGGCTCTGCATGTGGAAGTGACTACAGGTGATATCTCTTCTTCTGTTGTTAATATAGCCAAGTAGATTACATCATGGCATCAAGGTCTGTAATTATAAAAGAATTAAGAATAATCTACAGGTTCCTAGAAACAGAGCTGTATATCAGGACTAGGCTTATAAATCCTATATATATATAGATGCAATAAACTGACTAGCCATGGACTTCTCTGAAAGGCAGTTTAAATCAATAGGAACACCCTCAGTGTTACAAAAGATCCTTCAAACATCCTTACCCTCATGTTCATTAAATAACTTAATTTTTCAAAACAAGTTAGCACAGTTTGCTCTTCCTCTGAAAAATATATCTAAAAGAAAGTAACTGAAATTAGTATGAACTATGCCAAGGTCAAACAGCAGAGAGGACAAGAAAATACAGGTATTTGCCAGCAAGCAAACCAAAAAGAGTGCAAAATGATGCAAAACAAAAGCAAGCAAAACAACTTATTAACAGAATCACCCCCAAACAAAGGCTAACGAACAGTGAAAGCTTTCTCTTCACCCTACATTAAAATCAGCTTTAAAACACCTCTCTCAAAAGAAAGGACTGCAGCGCTGGCAATCCAAATCCACATAAACTGTGTCTTTTTTAAATTCTCTGTTCCCTAAAGTAACTGATCACCGAAGGGGCAATCCCAAATTATGGCTAACGTAAAAGTCAATGAATTTGGAAGGCACATTCTCTTTTCACCAGGATAAATCAAAGATATAGTCTCAAAGGAAAAATTGAAATCTCACTTGCTGCATATGAAGAGGCCTCATCCATATTCAAGCACCTGCTGCATCACAGCTTACACTGTCCTGGTCCTGCCAGCTCTTCCCTACGTGCTTGTTACACGCATTTGGAACAGCCACAATTCCTGCTGTATTTCAGTCTTTTTGTGGACCCATGACTCAAAGCTAAGTGAAGAATCATCAGAAGTCAACCCTATAGATTCTCAGCTGAGGATACTTTAACTTCAATTAAGGCTTTTGTCATCCAAATAAAAGTTATTGTGTTTTCAGAGATGTAAGTACCCTCTGTGGTTCAATAGACATTCACAGAGGTATGGGTTCAGACCACTTTGGAAATACCAGTTATTCCCAGTTCAAACATGTCAATAAAAGTCAGAAAAGAGTTTCCTCTAGATCCACTAGGAAAACTGTATGGAAGCCTTGGAGCACACAAAGTCAATATTACCCCACTTTAAAGCTCGAACACTTTTAAAGTCTATATTCTTAGGGTATTAGCTCTAAGCCTCTGGAATGCAATTTGGATTTCAAAACACTAATGAGGTTTCATGGTATTAGCTTGAGCACTCTACTGTCAATTTTATCTCAGATATACTTATTCTCCCTCTCCACATCCCTGCAGTTGTAGCTGAACACAGAATTGCCATTCACTCTTGGCCATAATCTATTGTGAATCACTCTTTACTACCATAGTCCCTCCACTACGTTCCACTTTCAGAATGCTGAAAATTAATTTGGGATTAAAGCTATTATAAAATCTAGTATTGCAGCACAAGTCCACAGCCTACTGAATAGACAGCAGGTTTGTAAATTATTAATCACCATTTTCAGTTTCCTGGGAGCAGGAAACAAGGTCATTTTTGGGGAGGAAGATAAGAGTTCCTATTTATTCATCTTTAATTTTTCTTCTCGTTAGCCAAGATCTCCTATTGATAACCTAAACCAAAATTTTTACCCTTTCTGATGCTCCAATATATAGCCATCCTGGGGTGAAAACTTCTACCAAGACTAATAAATTATTTTACTCCATGTTCTTACCTTTTTTCCTACACAGACTGAGTGCTGAAAGGAGTTTGGACAGCACATCCAATTATGGCACTGCAGAGAGGCCTCTTTACCAAGAGGAAAGCAGAAAGGTCAGATGCCATGATCACACTCTGCACAACACTCCACTGGGTCAGCTTGAGCTGCCCTCCTTATCTCCACAAACCTCTTTTACAATCCCTTCTTGCTTCTTTCATCAGCTGAAATGGGTAGAGAGCAAATGCCTCCCCAGATGTCACAGGCAGTGAGACTCGTCATGGTTGCCCAGTCTGGAAAAGTCAAGCCTCTTCACTCCATCAGAAAAGTATCAGGTGTCCAGCTGAGTTAGCCCAAGGACACACCACATTAATTTTTCCATTTATTAGCCTGAAATATGTCTGAATACTTCCACTCCTTGCATGTAACAGTTTACATGCCTTACTTCCCATAGGAATTTAATGAGCTCTCCATTAAGCCCTGAATTTCCTTAACTTTCATGTTAGGACAACCAGCACACTTACCACAGTTCCCCAAGCTCTTTTAGCAAAAATATTTAAAACTTTGACCTGTGTCTCTTTTCACTGACATCAATAAAACCCTGCCCAACTAATTCAGTGAAATTTCAGGGGAATGACACCAGGAGAGTTTGGTTACTTATTAAACCCAATTTTAGTCACTCATTATTCTGTGTGGTTTTTATTTAAAAAGCAGATAACCATATTAGACACACAGAGAAAAGGACCAAATCCCACCAGACTTCAAAATAAACTCTGAGGAGGGAAAAAAAAAAACCCAAACAAGACAACCTTTCTGACAAATGAGCACTGCTTAATTAAGTTACCTCAAAAACCCCACGGTGCACAATATGGGAACCATGACAAGCAACACCAGCACTGCTCGAACTCAGAATGAATGAATCACATCAACTGACATAATTGGACCAGACATTAGCTAGAAAGGCACCACATACAAAAAATGTTAATAATTTTTTTTACTCATCAATGAGCTTTGCCTATTCCCCTTTCCCTTCCACTGTTGCCCAGTGTTGGCAGAGGGCTGCTCATTTCATAAAATCACAGCCTGGTTTGGATTGGAAGGGACTTTCAAAGGTCATTTAGTCCAACCCCCCCTCCAGTGAGCAGGAACATCTGCAACTAGAGCAGGTTGCTCAGAGCCCTGTCCAACCTCACCTGGGATGATTCCAGAGTTGGGGCATTGTCCACCTCTCTGGCAACCTGGGCCCAGAGGGTCTCAGCCCCATCAGCATCATAAATTTTTCTTCTCTCTAGTCTAAATCTCCCTCTTTCAGTTTAAAACCATCAACCTTTGCCCTCTTGCAACAAGCCTTGCTAAAAAGTCTGTCCCCATTTCCCTTCCAAACTCTCCACCTTGCATATATTCTTTACCCAACAGCTCCAAAACTCAGTCTGAGTTTAATGCTCTCTCTGCACTTGCAGTGCTGTTCTTTCATCATTTTGTTACCCAACAGAGACAATGTAAAAGCACTGACCTACAAATTCAGAGTGAGTCTTAATCAATAAGCTCAAAAATGTCACAAAACAAAATGTAAAACTGTACCCTGATCTATTCTACTGTTTCAAGGAGCCAAGATTTCACTGTCCAAGTCATCTTAGGAAGCAACAGCACTTTGGTGATGTAGGAATTAATCTGTCTGTTTCCAGAGTTCCACAGAAAAAAACACACTGTATCTACACAAGGAGATGTGCAACTCTTTAATCTTCCATTCAGGAGCTGAGAAAAAATATCATTAAAAGATTCAGAATGAGAATAATACCAAATTTTATTTATTGTCACCTTCTCCTCTGAAATGAAATACCCCAAGGGTAGAGAATGATGAGTGAAGCATTTTCTCCAATTTCATACACAACATTTTGGGTTTCTTGTAAGAGAAAACATGGAAAGGAAGATTTGGGGAAAGATTCCCAAACTGAAGGGGAAGGAAGAGGACATGCCAAAATTTTATCTGTTCCATGGAAGTAAAAAAAATAGGTTGACTATCTTCCTCTGCTTAGTTCTGAATCCTGTGTCCTCTAAAAGCATGGACCCTTTGTCATGGTCCCAGATGCCTTTGTATGCAAGGACGCTACTGCTAACACTGCTTAACTTTATATAAATAAAGAAACATCTATCGCAGAAAGAAACTAGAATATGGGCAAGTATTCCCCCTCCAGGCAAGAAAATCAGCATTTCAGCTCCATTTTTAGAACATCTTCAAGCCTTCAAAAATGGAAATGTTAAATTTTTCTTGATTATGCAGCTAGGATGAGGCATCCTCCAGCAGCTCTACCTCCTCCCATCCCGACTGGGAGCACAACAGGACCTTTCTATCCTCTTCATAAACAGTGGGCAGGAACTTCACGGAGATGAAAAAGGTATCTAGGTGTTGTTGGCCTTTGCATTATTTTCATAGTTGACATATATATTAAACCAGTTGTTAGGGACTTAATTTAGTCACAGAGTAATTTCTTTTTTTGTCAGAAAACTCACCAGTCTTGATGGAAGTCTTGTTTCTACTCAATTACAAATTTCCCATCAACTTCCCTGGGATCTGGAGTTCTGTGCTTTTATCGAAACCAAAAACGATCATTACCAAGCAGAGCAGGATGGTGTTTTGAATGAATTACAGGGAGTGCCACATTTATTTTGATAGGTGAAAAGAAAGCATCACTTTAGGAGAGAAACATTAATCTATGCATAGTTTTAATGTAAAAACCCATTGTTTTTGAGATAAATTTTTTAGGAAACAAATCCGGTAGGAAAAATGAACTAATCCTAATATTACCACAGGGCTAATCTTCAGAAATATATCTGCATATATAGCAACAGAGCAGTCTGGGAAGACTGAATACTTTAGGAAACTGTTCTGTAATACACTGAAATTGAATATGAGACAGAGACTAGAACACAATATAACAGGTTTTTTCTTTCAAATAACTCTGGGATTTGTGGCTGCAATAAAGAGTAAATACTTTTTTTCCCCCCCTTCCAATCTAGGTAAGACCATCTGAAGCGGTTGACCCCAGTCATGCTGTAGATTTCTGCCTAGATCCAATTCCAAACTCCAGAGATGAGGCAAGCCCCAACCTAAGGTTCAATTTCACCCATTACAAAGTTAAAGAAAATGTGCAAAAGAGAAATCACAGGTCATAATCAGCTGAGTAAAAACCACGTTATTCTATGGCCTTTGATCAAAATTTGGTGAGGTTCAGAGGTGAACAGAGAGAGAATAAAAAATCTATAGAGAGAGATTTAGGGTATCTCTGTGACATGAAATCAAAGGAAATAAAGAACAATAAATATGCATCTTTGTATTGTACGTGAAAATTACTTAACTCTTGAGATTTTTTTAGTTCAATAATTCAGGTTCATTCAGGTTTATTCTTTAGCAGCATGTTGTCAGAATAAAATCCATTATTTAATTTGTGTCTATGTCTATACAGTTTATAAGTAGGTCATAATGCCAGGAACAGGCTCCAAGATTTGTTTTCAAGGGAGATCACATCTTGTCTAGGAGTTTGAAACTGCTGAGTTCAAATTTCGGCAATTCATAACCTTAGAGCAGGATGGATGCTGAGCCTGGGAAGAGCCCCTGGCTGCTCTTCATGCCAGCCAAGGCCCAAATATCTAGTGGCTCCTTCAGGAATGTACTTGAACCTCCAAATACCTTATTTCTCATGGCAGAACAGAGGGAAATGGAAAAAGGAAAAGGGAGGGAGGAAGGGAGGGAGAGAGGGAGGGAGAGAGGGAGGAAGCAAGGAAACAAGGAAGGGAGAGAGGAGAGGAGAGGAGAGGAGAGGAGAGGAGAGGAGAGGAGAGGAGAGGAGAGGAGAGGAGAGGAGAGGAGAGGAGAGGAGAGGAGAGGAGAGGAGAAAAAGAAAAGGAATATGCCATGAAGTAGGAGTTGCTTATCAGAAGTAATGGACTTGCTACATTTCTCTCTCTCTGAAATTTTTGCAGTCTTGCTATGTTCAAAGAGTCCTATTCTCTGATGCTAGGTATATGAAATAAAATACAATAAAAAGGATTTTTTTTGTTGCTGTTAAACACAGGATTTCTTTTTTTGTTTTGCTTCATTTTTCACTTCTTACTACCACTCTCCACTCTCAGAGTGGCCCAGAAGCTAAAAAAAACCCGTTACAGAAAGGACAGGAATACGCTTTAACATATGTTCTTGCTCAAAGCAGAGATTTTTATCTAAGACAAAGGCAAGACAAATTGTACCATATCTCTTTTTTCATTTGCAAAAGAGTTCCTGCAGATCTCAGATTCTACACTTGTTTGCAACTATCCCTATTTCCCAAGAAATCCCTTGGTCTGTTTTTCCTTGGAATTGATTTTTCTCCATTTTTACACTCCTTACCATAAATGGAGCTTAGCTTAAAATTCAGGTCATACATTTGAAGCAAAACCTTTCATATGAATTCTAAACTTTTTAGCAACATTTCTCAATATCTATCTATCTATATATAAAGAGATATGGGTCAGGGGGAATCTCTCTAACTATCTACTCCAAACCCTAAAAGCCTCCCTCATGCCAAAAGAGCAGCTCTTCAAACATTTTCCTGTCCTATTCCCTGTAAGTCTTTCATTTCTTTCCCTTTGTATATCACACAGTGATTAGAGAAACCACAGCAATTGATGCCCTTTGGTGGTTTGTGTCTTCTCTGCACTTGTTAGATGGGCTCTCCTTCATGTCAGTGGGTTGTGTCATATTGCGAACTAATAAGAGCATCACCACCAGGAAGCCAGACACCCTGCTGGGAGCGATGGCTCTCCACGTGTGTTTCATATATAGCTGAAAAAGTGTCTGCTAGGCTTGACCTCTCTGCTTTTGCATTTTTGTTCTCTCTTCATAGTCTCCTGTGTCACAAAAAGTACCTCTTCCCCTAACTTTCCATCCACAGTGAAAGGCCATGTGCTCTATTCTATTTTTTAAAAAGCTGATTATAAGCATATTCTGGGACAATTTTGCACACTTGGCTAGCAAAGGGTTACATTTGGCTCTGCATCCTTTGCTATTGATTGTTTACTACTTTTTTTTTTTGATAAAATACTGTTGTTGGATCATTCAAATGCCAGGGGCTAACTTCCACCCCATTTGGTTCAGCTGTTGCTGTCAATCCCCATTCCAGCTTTCACTTTAAACCTGCTTCTCAGTGTTTCTCACTATCCATCTTCTGCATATCCCTTACTTTTTGAGTCCTTCACTGGGACCCATGACCCTCTTCCCATCCCAACCCATACATTGTAGCCCCACATTAGGAAAATATTCAGGAAAGCACTGGAGCATGTTTGAGTTTACAACAAGCATCTGGGTTTATTTTTTACAGGCTTTCTTGAACCATAGCCTGTATTTAATCCATTTAGTTTAGTTATTGATGACGTCCACTGCCCACAGGCTCAAGCCAGCTAACCATTTATGCATATTTAGCTTCTATTGACTCCCATGGATTGCTTAGGATTAGGCACATGCTTAGATGCTTCTCTAAATTGGAATCATAACTTTTTTTCTTCTACAAGGACACGGCAGTAGAGCTATGAACCTAATTCCTGAGTCTACAGATGAATGGACTGGTTTCCAATTAAAACACTTTAGCAAGTAGGTCAAGTCTTAAAAGATTCAGTGATATCACTACCCAGGTTCACAAATAAAAAACCAACATCATTCCTTTGCTCTATATTCTACAGATAATAACGAGACATGATGCAATGCTAAGAAATGTGCCATTTGAGATGGCCACAAAACACAAATACGAAACCATACTGTGGATAAGTCTTGTCCATTATATTTTCCATTTGGCATCATCTTTCTATATTTTTTTAGAGGAATTTATGTTTTCTTTTGATACTACTCCAAAATTTAATCCCTGGAATTAGAGAGACAAATGTTACCATCAAAGTTCTCATGCAGAATGATAATCTTACATCATTAACCACCTTTTCTGCAAGGTAGAAAGATTTATTTCTTCATAGGAATTTCACATTTACATGCAACTACTTTGAATTAAATGCTGATCTCTTTATACCCATAAGCAAAACCTGCTCAGTGGGATTGCAGAAAACAAAGTTCTTCAGGGAAACCTTAAGCGGGCACATAAACAAAGCACACAGAAAGAAGGCACTTAAACTCTTAAGTATACACTTAAGCAAAGCACAAAAGGCACTGTTGTAGGGGTATCCATTTAAGTGAAAAATTGTCCAGCCCTGACTAGAAAAAACACATAGGCACTTACTAAACATCTAAGTAACCTCAGTAAAACCCAAAGGAATTCTTATATTCCTCAAGGTTTTTGCACAATAAAAAGCTCCATGTCTAAAATTTATTATTTTCAGTAAATGGATTATGCTAGAACTGGTATCCTAAAAATTGGAAGGTTTATAGTGCTTTATGAACTGGTTCCCACACTCCACAATTGTTCTTCATTATCCTTCAATTCCCACTGTATTGACTAACAACTGTGCTTCCTATAAAACAAACTGTATTTCTACATTAGAAGCACTCTGGAAATAGCACTTCAGACTTTCTACAATGCCTCCCACAAATGATCTGCTATGCCAAAGTCATTGTGCAGGTAGCTTGAGATGGTTATTCTCTCGTCAGTACCTAATATAATCACCTTAATAGGAAGTACAGTAAAAGAAGTAGGTAATAAGAGTTTTTACTCTGAGAATTTGCACCTGAAGTAGGTAAGCTGGCTTTGAATACATAGCACTCAGCATTTCCGACACCCAGATCTGGCATGGGAGTAACTATGACTTTCTTAAATAAGAGAGGAGGATCACAGCTACAACTGGGGTTCTCACAGAGATCATATCTCCAAGCAGTCCCACTGGATGCCTTACCAGGCATACAAATTTTGGCATGATGCCTATCATTGCCATAAGCTTGTCCCACAGGGAGGTAGTTGGGCACATCNTAAGATAAGCTTGCAAACTTGACAGTATATCACTGACCAGTCAGATGCAGCAGCGTGAGCAGTGTATGTACAAAAGAATCAATCTGTTTAAAACACGCAGTCAATGTAAGAGTATTTAAAGGAGTTGGTTGTGCACAATAAATCGACACTTTGCTTGCATCAAGCAGAGTTCCCGTCTCTCAATCGCCGCAGGCACAGTTGTGCAGCTCTTGATGCTGGTGCTGTCTGACTTATGACTACCCTTACCTTTAACACACTGTGACACACAGCCAAACAACTTATATCCTGGTGACTGAGACAGATGGCACCTACTAAAGCTTGAAACACACATGTCCTTGATGTCGTCCCTCATTTTGACCAGAAAATATTTTTGATGGGAGATTCTGGTTGTCAATCCTATGGAAACTGGAGGAGGACTGCTGATTCTGCTTCACCAAACCCATCAACCCCTGCCCCAGTGACCAAACATGAACATCAGGTGACAGTTAACTGGGATGTGGACTTGCCTGGCTTGTGAACATACCAATGTATGCTCATCCCTCCCTGCACTTGACACCTGATGTGATCCTATGGAAGCTGGCAGAGGCTTGGGGGAGCTGGAACATCTGTCAGTGTTCTCATAATGATCATAATATCATGGCACATCACATGCTGATGACAGCCATTCAATCAACATGCCAACTACTAGCCAAACAACAATGTCAAGTTGGTGGATGGGTCACCTTCACTTAACCCAGAAAGAAAAGTGTGAACATTCAATAAATAGCCAAATACTTTGACCCCTTATTTAAATAACTTCATTTATGTGTATGAAATCTCCTCATTGTTCACACTGCTTCCTCCTTTCTGTCTCAGCTGTTTATACATTTTCTTCTCCTATAACATGAGCTGAAGAAAGGCAGTCATTGAAGTACTGTGTTCCTGAATATCACCTTCCTATTCATGCTCATGGCAAACATGGGAACAAAAAATGGAAGAAAGTAATTCTTCATATGGGAAACAGTAAAATTATAATTCATTGTGGTTGCTGCCTTATATTTCATTTTTTGGTTCCCTTGGGTTCCACAGTAGGAGAAACTGAAGGATATGACAGAAAAATTTTTTTAAAATTGTATCAGTGAAAAAAATTAATGCATAAAGAGTTATAGACCATATTCTAAGTTCTTAGCAGAGCTGTTAGAACCAGAACAGAGAGCCCTATCTAGCTTTTCAGAGGTTTTTAACAATGGCCTTTCAATTAAAAATCCAATAAATACACAATTGAAAACTTATATTGTTTTCAGTAAAGGAAATTGTGTAAAGAACTGATGGGAAACAACATGCCAATCAAAATTCTTCTTCCCTCCTATCTGGTTTATTCTCCGATTTTACTCAGTTTTGAGCTGGTCCTTAGCTTAAACACAGAAATATCACCAACTAACTCACCATTAGCCTAGAAAGCACAACATTGTGTGAAATCTGGCTCCCTGCTCCCACATAACAGGAACATTGCCCTGTCAGTGCCCAGCACTGACAGCACAAAAACCTTCAATATTCTACTTTTTCTTCTGAAAATATAGTTCACAGTGATGACAACTGAGAACACAGAGCTGGGAAGCTGTTTGAACTAGACAGTTGCTATTAGGGCAGCATTTTGTGCTCACACGTGAGCAGATCTCACTTGGTCTTCAACCAATGGATGTGGATGAAGGAGGTTAAAAGAAAGCAGCAAGGCAACACACAGACTGAGACAACAGTTTTAAAGTCCTAAAAGTCAGAATGTCTCAGCTTTTTCACCCTCTTCTCCACACCAGAGAAGAAACATACCTCCCCCAAAAAACCTCTGTTGGACAAAAACTTTTAGGGTTGTTCAAGTGCCTTTCCAAAATGCAGTCTGCAATTTTCAAGTCAAATGAAGCAGGTAACATAAAGCCCATCTTCAAAAAGGGCAAAAAAGAAGACCCTTGGAACTACTGCCCTGTCAGCCTCACCTCTGTGCCTGGCAATATCATGGAACAGATCCTCCTGGAGGAGATGCTAAGGCACACGGAGGACAGGAAGGTAATCCGAGGTAGTCAGTATGGATTTACTAGGGGCAAGTCCTGCCTGACCAACTTAGTGGCCTTCTACAATGAAGGGACTGTATCAGTCGACAAGGGAAGACCTATGGATGGACTTCTACAAGGTCTTTGACACAGTCCCCC
>VYZX01002620.1:22395-34511 GCA_013401335.1 Brachypteracias leptosomus | reverse complement strand
GAGCTGGGCACAGTACTCCATGTGGGGTCCCAAGAGAACGGAGTAGAGGGGGAGAATCACCTTACTCAACCTGATGGTCATGCTTCTGATACAGCCCAGGACACAGTTGGTTTTCTAGGTTGCACTTGCACATTGCTGTCTCATGTTGATCTTTTCATCAACCAGCACCCCCAAGTCTTTCTCCTCAGGGCTGCTCACAATCATGTTCCTAAACCTGTGTAAGGAGGTGTCACATGTCAGGTGATTGCATAGCATCTCACAGAATCACAGAATCACAGAATGACAGGGTTTGGAAGATCTGGAGATCATCTAGTCCAACACCCCTGCCAGAACAGGTTCACTGTCAAGAATAACATATCTTCATTAAGATAACACACATAGGTATGTGCTTCAGACCCACATGTTACATAAGCACTCAGATTGCTTATTGTCAAGCTTTAGGGTTAATTCACTGGACCTATAAGAGACACCCTCTGTTAACCCTCTTCACCTACCAGAAAAAGGGGAAAACGAATAGAATAAGGGAAGAGACTTATGGATCACTGTTGCCCTCCCACTCCCTCCCAAATGGGAGAGAAAGGGAATGAGAGAGAGACTTGCAGATTAGAAAAGAAAACTAAAACAACTTTAATGAAGATAATAAAAATGGAATATATATAAAACCAGTATTGAACCCAATCCCCCCAATAGCAATTACATCATTGTCATCACTAATGCTCTGGAGCGGGCACTGGGGAAGACCCAGGCTGGGCTCATCAGGCAATAGGAACTGGATTCAGAAGCTGGATTCTGGAAATGGGTTCAAGAACACATGAATCGGGATCAAAGGCAGAATGGATGGAGTCCTCCTCAGATGCTGGTCATTGAAGAAGAGGAAGAGAGGGGAAGAAGCAGGGATGAAATTGTCATGATCCCTCAGCTTTATACTGAATATGATGTATATGGGATGGAATACCTCATTGGTCAGTTGAGGGTCACCTGTTCTGGCTGCTCCTCCCCACAGGTGCAGCCTTTCACTTTCTGCATCCCACAATGTGATACACAAGAGTTAGCAGTGACCTTGGTCTGCACACCAATCCTTGGTAGTAACTCTAAATATCAAGTGTTATTGCTAGAAGCAGACACTGTCTGGAAAAATATGCCGTTAACTTCAGAAAGTGCAGTTAGCTAGAAGATACCTGGCTGAAAAGTAAAATCACTGAACAGAATTAGTTTGGTTCTAACTCATATCAGGACATCTATCTTCAAATGAAATAATTCATTAATGAGTTATTGTCTACAAGAAACACTGCCTTTTCTAGGTTGCCTTGTTTAATTGCCTTTCTGTATAAAATATGTTTTATATTATTTTTTTGTTTTTAATATATGGAATAGATGAAAATATATTCTAGCAGGCTTGGGTTTCTTACCTGAATGCAGCTCATAAAACTGTTGTCTTTGGTAGTTTTTTTCAGGTAAATAAATTATTTAGATTAGTGTAGTATATTTAATCTTACGTAACACTATTTCTTACTGACTTCAGTGTAGTACTTCTCTATGTATAGGTTAAGACTGGAAATGGAGTGATGACTTACTTGAATTTTAGAAGAGGATTGATTTTGAGGTGTGGGACTTTTATGTGAAAATTATATGGAAGCATGTATTTAATTTACTGACGTGTAATGCAAAAATACTTTTTATGTGCTAAAATACAAAGATGTAACATAAAGCAAACTAATTTTTCAAACTTATTTTCACCCCTTTAGTCATAAAAACAACTTTTTCTAAGGTGTATCACGACCACCATATTTTACAGCTATCTTGCACATTTTAAGTTAGGTTAATTTCATACTAATTATCTGAATAAATGCTATCTAAACAAAATGCATTCTGAGGGATGAAAAGTAAACTTGCTCTTCCAGTTGCATGGTAAAATAGCAGTCATTGTATGCCTCATAAACATTTTTTTAAGCTGTAGAATTAATTAAAAATGCTTTGTATATATAGATGAGTAATTCATCAATGTAAAATTTTAAATGAAGGCAATTTTTTCAGTTACTTCCTCTTTGAATGCTTTGTTGCTACACTCAATCAGGTGATAGAACCTCCTAATGTGTTTTTAAGTACTTTATATATTGACTTGAGAATAAGATTGAGAGTTTAGATATTCCAATGGGTATTGGCATTTTGTGTTCTTTCACAAGTTTTATTATAACATACAGTGAATCAATGGTTGTTTTAGTATGCTGATCTTGTACAATGTATTTTAGAGTGTTATTTGCATACTTCCACATCACATTAAAAAGAAAATGTAGACTTCTCCAAGAAAAGGATCACCAATGAGTTCCAGTGTGATGCATTCTAATTTGTCTGTATGATGCAAAATTTACAATTTATACTCAAAAGGAGGGAAATTTACATAAAATAGATTTATTCTAAACCATTTGCATAATGTTTCAATTTGTAATTGACTTTAGAATGTTATATCCAATAGGAATCAAATTGTATTTTTTAAGACTTTATTGTTATATTTAATGATCCTGCTATGGTTGGTTAATAACTTACTCTAACTAGAAGCTGTTCAAGGAGATATCTCTAGCAATTTACTTTTAATTGGGAAATTATTTATTGTAATTCCTCAAATAATTTAGTTTAGTAAGTGTTTCATAAGATTAATAGTATGTTTTGTATATCCCACCCAATGGGATACTCAATAACATACTGATGTCATATATGTTATATAAGGGTGGGGGGCGTGCTGGGCAAAGCACACTTTTGCAAGGTGGTTGAAATTGCCTCAGAGCAGCATCTTTCATCAGGTTTGTTCTGTATCTCTTGTTTTCTGTATTGTTTCATTACTATTACCAGGTATCCCTTTAAGGATGATATTAAATGCCACTCAATGCCACCACCATGGAAAAAGATATTAAGTACTTGAAAGAATTAGCTGTGCTTTACTGTAATCATAGTGCTTTAGACCCTGACTGAGGTGACAGTATGTTGTGAAAATATTTGCTAAGCTTTGAGATAAGACTTTTCTTCACCTAAAAAAGCAGCCCCTCAAAAAGCCAGAGATGTCTTGCGTATGTCTTAATGAATAAGAAGAAGTAGAGGCCTGTCATTGTGAAGCTTATCAGACTGAACAAAATCAGTCTGTGCTGGTCACTGGCTTACATCAGGAAACATTTTATATCCCCAAAGATGGCCTTCTCAAACTACTGAAAGAATAACCCCAGATTACAAAACCGCTGCATAAGTGCTGCAACTAGTTATGGATCTAAAGGAAATGCCAGACTGTTGAATGTAAGCTCATTCCTGTGACATGTGGCATTCATCTTCTGATAAACTTTGGATTTAGCTACAAAGGATATCAGAAATTATTAGACTTTCTAATAGATTTAAAACCTCTGGTCACAACCATTCTCAGTATAAAACTGGGGCTTATATAGAATCCTTCACAAGAAAGGTAGTTTTCACTACCTCCTATCTTTTTAGATACATGGATATTTGAATTTACATTATCAATTGTTACTACCATTTAAATTTATGAAGAGTTCATAAATTTAAATGTTGGTGTTTGTTTTGCTTTGTTTTGTTTTCAAACAGCTTTTGACCTGATTTAACGTTTTTTTCCTTAGGGATTACACATCCATTTTCTATTTGATAACCTGACACTTTCCCTATCAAACTGTCTTTTTTTTTTTTTTTAATATATGGATTTTAATTAATTTGCAATTATCAAAAAGCACATTCCAGTTATTCTGCATTAGAAAATCACCATCCCCCATGTTTCCTTCAATCTCTCAATTTCATATGATTTTAGAATTAGTTTGGTTGGCCTTGTTCATTTTGAATGATTGAAGAGAGTATAGGTGAAATGTTCAGTTGTGTTTCTGAAAATCAATTAAAAGTTTGAAGATTCAGAACAGAATATTCCTTAGGTAGTTGAAATATCAAGACTAACATCTTCTTTATGGGACTCTTTCACCAAGATTTTTGGTTTAAAGTGGTATATTTATTATTTCATACTACTGCACCTGCCAGAACAAACAGCAGTCAAAACAATGATGGCAATTGAGAAAGGCAGGACAGCCACAAAACAAAAAGATGTTTGTTACTTTATCAGGCTGAATAGTCAGACGAAGACAATTAAATACACTTGAACCTCGTATGAATTTAAACAGAAATGTAACTGAAATTTCATTAATGAGAATATATTTTTTTTCAATTTTATTTTAACAATAAAAGTAGCTGAACAATTTTACATAGCTCCACTCTAGGTGGAAGAAGATGTTTGGACCTCAAGACTGGATTTCAAGTTTACCAATCAATTTTACTATCAATTAAGATAACAAATATTTTCCATATTTAAACAGATTTTAATTATTTTACTCCATAAGAGTCTGGGCTAAACTTTAACCAATTTAGTTATATAAGCAGATAAGAAAGGATATAAAAATTAACCTGTAGTTTTCTTTCGTTTACGTTGACAAGACTTTGAGTGTTTCATATTCACTGATAAATTTGAACACAAAATGGAGAAAATAAACTAGCAAGCATGGAATGAACAATAGTTCAATGATTAATCCCTTCTGAATGACATTTTAATAAAAGCTGTGGTTTTAATAAATATAAATTATAATTAATATTCCGAGTATGTAAAATCTCACTGAGTAATGCAAAATCAAACCTTCAGAAACAGAATGGAAGTACTGAAAGCCAGATATGTATGTCAGACATGAGTTGTTCCTCAGTTTTTAAAAAACAGTTAAGCAACTGATTATTCTGAATAAAAAAATGTGTGTTGCTGTTGGCTCTTAAATATTGTATGTGTCCAAAGGATCATTACAGACGAAATGCTGTACCTGTAGGAGCATGTCTTTCTGCTTTCCAAATAACTGCTAAAGTGAAATGGAAGAGAATAAATTTGTATATGTGCAGTGAATAGTTTGATTCTGTCACAAGCTCTTATTTACATGTGGATTTGTGTGAACAGGGAATGTCTGTGCAAAGGTGGGTTTGAAAGACTGGCTTCTGTAATTGGCTTCTCAATATCTGAGTGCTTGAATGACTGAGCAGCCATAAGGGTGCCTGTGACTCCTATTCATATTAAAGAGATTTATGTTGTGTGTCTGACAACCGATATGTTCCTTATGGTTCTGGTCTGACTTCAACTTTTTGAAAGTATTGACCAGTAATTTTGTAAAGCACTCCAGCTTTTCAATAGCTTTATTTTTACATCATTGTAGTAGCATCCTGAAGACTTCCCATCAGCTTTCAGTTGTTACTATGTTCCAGTGTCCTGCCCTCATAATATGCACAGTGAATTACTATCTTTTTCTGAAATACAAGTTTGCAGCTGGATTTCAGTATTTCCTTTTGTAACTCAAAAGTTTTGAACAAGAACAGCAGTAAGCTTATGACTTTCTGTTCCAAATTCAGCATTGTCTCCTCATGGTTGAGATACTTTTTATTGAGAACAATAAAAAATACTTCTGAATTTGGATAATTGCAATTTTTTCAAAAAAGAAATTATAAGTGAAATATATACCAAAAGTATTCTAAGGCACTTTAAAATGGCCGATAACTCTAAAATAGATTGCAATTGAATGGTTCAAGTGCTTGTAAGTTTATCAAAAAGCTTGTCTTAAAAGAGTTCACAAATAATTAAATTTAAAATAATACCTTCTCATGTCTACAATTTGCATCCCTTAAACTGCTACTTAATATTAAAGTTTTACAACCCGTTCTGGATTTATGATGTAGGAGACACCACTTCCTCAAGCTGAAATTGTTTTCTTCTTTTCTTCTGCTTGCTAATTGTACCAGGATATAGATGGGCATTTAGTTTCATAAGGCACATTTTCTAAAATGTAATATCCTTGACTACAGACTTGGGGAACTTTGGAGTCTGCCAGTGGAGAGTTAAACCCTGGAACTCTCCTTTCAAATGTTTAAACAAAGAAATTATCTCAAGGACAATTACTTTGTTTTTGAAAAATACTTTCAGTAGAAAGTCAGTTTTTTTACTTCTTTCTTTTTATACTATGTATGTTAGGGTCCATCTCATCCTACACAGGTCTCTCCATTACAAGTCTGAGATTTCAGTCTTAGGTAACATGTAGCACATTCCATTGCTGTTCTAATGAAAATAAAATTAAGAGAAAAGCATTCTGGACTTAGGTTTGGAGGGGGTTCTCTATCTTTTTTTAGAACTGTGTAACAAATTGTATGCACTTGAGCCATGTTTGTGTGCTCTTATGATGTCAGTATTCATGCAAATCATTTAGAAGGAAAAAATACTTGTCTGGATCATACAAAATTAGTTCAGAGTATATATATATCTACATCTATCTATATCTAAAATCTAAAGAAAATCTCATATATAAATAAATTGGGGTTGTCTGTCTACTTTTAGAAACAAAATACATGGTAGCACAGAAAGCAAGAAAAAAGCCTAGTCAAATAGGAAATGAGCACTATGGGGTAACGGTTGCACCACCTTCTCTCTCAAGGGAAACTGTACATCTGTACAAGGTAACTGTAACGAGCAATTCCAGTTGACCAAAAGAATTAGAAGAACTCAGACAAACATCCTGAGGTTCCACATCAGGTTTTGTTCATACACTGTGTGCAGCTGATACAGCACTATGCATGAAAGATGGCAAATTTATTGATTTCACCACCCTCCTTAGACTGCTTATCAGATATAACTTTGTGTAGAGTAGTGTCTTCACATCCTGAGTCTGTTTTATAGAAAGAGGTTATATGGCTTCCTGAGGCCAGTAATTGTAACTGTGGGAGACAATTTGCATTACTAAAAATATGAATACATTAGGTGAACATGCTAATGTTCATCTAATGTTAATGTTAACAATCTTGCTTTACTCAAAGAATACCCATTAGTGTCATTTAGCATATCTCAATAGCCTTTTTCAACCACCTGACCTGCATTTTATGAGGAAACTGCTAACATTGCCAAAACACATACTACATATATATATATGTAAAGAAGGAAAACCAGAATTTTGCTTTCAAGAGATCCATCCCCCTCACCCCTTAATATTCTGTTTTAAGAAAATCATCATGAAGATAAATTAAGAATATCTTCTAGACTATTTTCTCTGAATTGTTCAATTGTCTCATCTGGGATGTGGTTTAACACATACAAATTAAATAAATTTTTGATTCTGAGGTCAAATAACTCCACTTTTCAAGGCAAGCAATGTAGATATCAAGCTTTTATTTATTATCCAGTCTTTTTGGTCCAGATCAATAAGCAGTAAAAAGTAGGATGAAAAAGACATTCTATTAAACTAGTTGTCTACCCAACTAAGGCTTTTATATTTCTGACATTTTAATACATCACCATACAGAACATTCAGAATCAATTGCACTCTACATATTGCAGAGCTCTTAAAATAACTGCTACATTTCCACACCACTGACTTGGAGTTAACAATCTCAGAATCCAGGCTTGAAAAAAACTCACACCTCCTCTTTCTATTAACCTTAGTTGCAACCTCTTTGCCTACGCTTGTAAGACTAGCTAAAAATGTAATAGTTTTTCTCCTGAACAAGTATGTTAACAATTTCATTAACCACCTTACACTTTCATTTATGCTGCCATGGTTACTTTGTTTATATTTTGCATTGGTTTTCACTTTATCTGGGGATTTATATTATTTCCTCAACTAGTAGTATTACTTAAGTAAAAGAAAAAATATTAAACTTAATTTCAATGAACCTGTTAGAATTTAATTATTTTTGTGCATATCTTAAATAGTTGAAAGAAAAAATGAAAAATAAAGCAACTACAGGAAAAGGTTAAGTTTAGATTTCTTAAACAACAAAGCCATGTTCATTAACTCCGAATTTTTAAGAAGTAAAATTTAGCCACCGAGCTGAAAAATCCATTATTTATACTATTTATTCTGTGACTCCCATTCTTATCTCCTTTCTTCATAGTTTTTGGACATGCAATAGTAGATCTATTCCAAGATAGACTGCATATTTTAACTATTTTTTATTCAAAGTTTCAAGATTTTTATAGAAGGAGAGGACCTCCTCTGAAGCTCAATAATACTCTAAGGAAAGAGACAATTTTTTTATTTATTGTGGCACTCATTTGGTAACACTGTTGCTTACCGAATCATGACAAAAATGAATAATATTAACAAAATAATATTAATTACATATTTACAAAAATGAAACACTTCAAACAAACACACAACTCAGGAACAGCAACACTGCTACAAAAGGTAATCACTGTAATAGTTAATAGCTGTAACTAATGTTGAATTCGGAGAACCAAAATGAAGTATTCTCTAGACTACAGTTGAAGCCAAGGACATTTTCCCAATTATTTTAATCGAATAACAATTATGATACATAAAAAAGGAGGGTTATTGAGGATACTTCATTCCTTTTATTTAGTTTTCTTTCCTAACTCCCCAAATGCTAGATCATTATGCATATCCTTGGTGAGTGTGTAGGATAAGAAAAGATTTTATTGTAAGTATCTGGAAAAGAAAGCACTGTTTGGTAGAATTTCACATTTCTCAGACAGAGTCTCTTTTATAAAATCATATTTTTGTATTATGTTTGGAATTTTTCTTTAATGATGCACATATTAAAAAATAGATACTAGCTATATGAGAAATATCAAAAGCAACCATCATGATAGCATATGGAACATGTCTCAGAGACAGCTTGGTAGCTCAGCTCTGTAGCTTGCTTACACTTGGTAGATGGAATGTAGGCAACTACTGAAACAGTCAATGATGGTAGGTAATGTGTGCAGGAGAAAAGGGACTTAAGGACAAACAAGAACTAGGCCAAAAATTAAGCACAACAAAGTGAGAAGAAACTGCACAGGCATATAAAGAGATTTCAACTAGTGGACACTAGAAAACGACCACCAGAGACCACCAGAGATCCCCAAAGACCCCCTCAAAGACTCTAAACCTCAGGTGTAATGATTATGCAGATATGATAATTAGTTTCAGGAAATCTATAAACAATTCTGGGAAATCTATACATATGTAGATTTTATGGCAATATAAGTTCCAAACTCATATTTTTTTGGGTCGCACATTAGGAGGAGCTATCCCCTGTGTCTCTGGCAACACAATGAAGAATGTCTTCTTTCAAGCATTGCAAACAAGTGTTAGAGTTTTTTTTACAACAGCCAACTTTTTTATGTTAATCAGCAGGAATATATTGTAGTTGGAATAGACAAAAACATTTGTGGTGGTTTAGACCCTGCTAGGACCTGAGCACTACATGGCCACTGCTCCCCAACTCCTAAATAGGAAGGGGAGAGGGAGGAAAATACAAACACTGCAGGTTGAGTTAAGGAGAATTTAACACAGCAGTGCAAAAGGAACAGTCCAGAGAACAGCAGTAACAATAATAGTGATGAGACAATGTACAAAACGAGATATAAAGCGTAGAGACAATAAGCTGAGGCGGGCATGACAAATCTTGTCTTGGTCTGAGTGCTCCTGATAGTTTGAACCTGATGTAAGCATGGTATTGAATAGCCCATTGGCTGGTTCGGGTGTCTATCCTGGCTGCGGCTGCCTCCCAACTCCTGGTGAAAATTAACCCTTTCCTAGCCAAATCAGGACTGAATTACATAGTACTCTTTAGGCAAAACTGCATTATCTTGTGTTCTTTATAAGGATGAATACTTAGCTCATTGTGCTGTTCTGGAGAGATGGTGAAATCTATATATACATGTATGTCATGAGTGGCATGTGATATTGTATTAATTCTGTATAAATATAAATAAGGACCCTTCTAGGACATAAGTGATAGGTAGCTGACCCTCAGTGATGTTCTAGAGTGGTCTAAAGTTCCCTGTATAAACAATGTAGGACAATGAAACATCTTCCTTTAATCTATCTGTCATCTGGAAAAGCTTTTAAGTTCCATTAATGTCTGTAACTGGTGTAGAGGATTGGTATCAAAACATATGAATTTATTCTGATATTTAATTTTTCATCTTTTGGAGCTGTGCAGCAGCTGACAGAATCTTAGACCACAATGGCATCATTATCCACCTGTTGGCGCTCAACCTGTGTTTCCTTCACTGCAACATCTTTTACTGAAAGGTACCAAAAGACTTGTTCCATGAGGCCCACCCAGAAAGTAGAAATCATCAAGTCAACAGTGGATATAATGGAGATTTTAATAAAATCTGGATTTAACACTGTTCATTAATTGGCTTTAGAAAATATAAAGCTGACATCAGGAGGAATCCTTATGCCATACATTTAATACAAGAGACATTCTTCAGTCGCAGCAAGTCAGACTTTACTAGTGGTGATTATCAGCCAAGTGCCTTCACCTATAAAATCTTTGATTCCAGTTTGTTTGACTCTATTCTCAGATTTTTCAGACTTTTACATTTTGGAATATACAATAAAACACAACAGAATACTATCTGAATATTTTATATTGGAATAAATAAAATATTTATTTTATTTAGAAAGAAAAATTCTAACATGATTGCAAGACTTCAATACAAGTAAAACCAACTTTCCCTTTGATAACTTTAAGACATATACTTTGTAAAAGAAATATGCACTATTTTCTTCCCTTTCCATTATGCAGATACCCATGAACAGGCAGTTATACATCTGTACTGTCACAGCAGAATGCAGTGATTATTCACATCCTACATATTCAACTTTGTTGGGGGTTTTTTCACTCTAGCTCAGTTCCTCACTAATTTTTGGGTAGGCCATCTTAATTCATGTTACTTGGTTTAATATTAAAATTTCTGCTTTTCTATTTCATCACAGGGGAAAAATAGAGTATATATTTTAGAGCTACAAAAGCTATATTTTTTCCACTATCTAAGCCCTTTCTCTGTTTGAAAGCATGAAATTTTCTCTTTTAAGTATTTAAAATGTCCATCCATAAGGATAGTTTTCCTATTATTTTTCCATTTAAATGACAAAATTGCTATTCAGAAAAGCTAGACCAGGATTAATGCATAAAGAAAAAGCATAGTCCACATGACTATTTTGATGCTTACAATATGTTTAAACTCTAATATCACTGTCAGAACAAAGTGTCTGTGTGACAGCATATCTATATTTGCCCCACAAGAAGAGGAGATAGCCAAAGAGTTCACATCATCATCATTTCTAAATAGCCCTAATTATTATAAAGCTTAGCCATGACCCAGGAATCTCAAGACTCAAAAGTAACCACCCAGCAATCGAATGCATGAATTCTCAGTCCTGCAGTAAGGGCTGTATATTTAGTCTAAAAGTGATAAGACCACATGAATAACCTTATAGAAGAACTTTTGGATCAAGAACAACTTAAAAATCAAAATCTGGTAGATTCTATAAGCAAAAGAACCTCAGATATTGTAGCATTACCTGATGTAAATGCCTGCAGTTAACAGTTAATCTGAGAGCTGGGCAAGCAAAACTAAGGAAGAGAAGTGCAAATCCAAGGAGGTATAAGGACTGAAAAATTTTAGGTTAAGAATTCAATTCCTGAGTTACTTATAGCATTCTTAAAAACTTTGCACTGGGTGATAATTTACAAGTTATCCAATATTCTAAAACATCCCTCTTCATTTTCTTTCTCAAAGAATTTTCTACGTGTCAAACTACAGCTCCCAAATTGGCAGTTCAAGACTTATTGAATTAATCTGGTCCCCTCAAGAGGGTCAGACATATGATTGGCCATTCTATTCTGTCTGGGGGATTCCCGATTGCAAACTGGAGCAACATTTTTCTTGGAAGGCTCCCCTTTCATGATCATTTTCCCCTGCAAATCATGTACTGGCCAACAAGGAGGACCTCCTCATGTCTTCTCTGTGGTCATGGAGGTAGAACCACAGGGTACACCATGGTGTGTACCTTCTATGGTGTCTCCACCATAGGGCTCAGGGCGGTTCCCACAGAGCAGAATTTGTTTCACCCCACTTTCCCCTCTGCCTCTTCCCTCCCAGGGGAGGAAGAAAGGCCTCACACAAAGTTGGAAATCAAGATTACAACTTTTAACAGGGAACAACAAAAGAGATATTAAAGGAAAGGGAGTATACAGAGGTAATAAGAAAAAAAAAAACAAACAAATATATATAACACCAATCCTCGGATGTTGCTGGA